>CAUYQG010215264.1:0-16229 GCA_963574415.1 Tarsius wallacei | reverse complement strand
TGAACTGGTAAGTATAATGCCGATATTTCAAAATGAAAAAAATCCCAAACTGAATCCCGTCTGGTCCTAAGCATTTCAGAGAATGGATACTCAGCCTGTATTTCATATATGGGACGAAGGAAGGCCTCACTGAGAAGGAAGTGAAGGAGTGAGCCATGTGGGTGTCTAGGGAAAGGTGTTCCAGGCAGAGGAAACAGCCAGGGCAAAAGCCCTGAGGCATCTGGCAGGTTCAGCAGCAGGGAGGCGAGTGTGCAGGATGGAGAAACAGACTGTGTGCCACTGTGAGGATTTTGAGTTCGTTCCGTGGGTACCAAGGCTGACCTAGGTGTCCCCGCTCCCTGACTCTGCCATCCGCTTGTTCACTTCACAGACCTTTGCTGAACCTTTCTTGCTCCTTATCTGTCCCCTCCAGGTTCCCGTGAGGACGACCCCTTCTTCTATGGTGAGTCACCCATGGGAAGATGTGGGCCCAAGAAGGGTAAAGGCCCATCTGACTGTGCCCCTCCATGTCTCTCTACAGATGAACACACTCTCCGGAAACGGGGGCTGTTGGTGGCGGCTGTGCTGTTTATCACCGGCATCATCATCCTCACAAGTGAGAGCAAGGTTTGGGTGGGAGAGGCACCGAGATGGGGCGGGGGGGGCGGGGAGATGTGTGCTGTGACTGAGGCCCAAGCCCTCAAGGAGAAATTTGGTGGAGATATGAGGGAAATTGAATGGCTTAAAATGGTTACCATTTATTTAGCTCTCAACCCTGTAGTTTGGAAACATAGGCTGGGATCAGCAGGGGGGTTCTTCTGGTCTCAGCTGACTTCACAAGTCTGAGATCAGTCATGGGTCAGCAGGGAGCTCTGTTTCTGTGGGCGCCTAGTTTCTTGGCCTTGTGGTCTTATCCACCACTAAGCTAGCTAGGGCTTATTCACACAGTAGTGACAGAGGTCCGAGAGAGGGGGTGTGTGAGAGTGAAAGTGTGCAGGCTGAGAACGGGCCACTGTTACTCCTGCCACATTTATAAGTCAGAGCAAGTCACAAGGCCAGGCTCCATTCAAGCAGTCAGAAAATAGACTCCGCCTTTTGGTGGGAAGAGAGACGCGGATACTGCAAGAGACATGGATACTGACAGGGATGGATAGAGAACTGGGGGCCATTTTGGCAGTCAACATACCAACCCAGGGTCACAAGCTCTACACAGCCCAGGCAAGGAACAAGGCGTGTACGGGCTAGAGCAACCCCACCCACTCAGTCAGGCAAGAGTAAGAGCCTGGAGCTGCCAGAGGAGCGGCTCTTATAAAAGCAGAATATTTCTATAGAATCTTCCAGTGCTTAGAAGTTGGCAGCCGTGTTGGTCAAGGACACAGCAGGTGACAGAGGGACCCACAAAAGGTCAATTGGAGAAGGCTTACTAGCGGGACTTTTCCAGAGGCAGGGCAGGGGACTGGGATGGTGCAGCATCCTAGGACTAGCAACGATGGGGAGCTGTTATCACCCCAGCCTGAGGCACATGGGCAGGTCATGGCTGGGCCAGAGCCTGGTGAGAGGTGGACCTGGAGCAGTGGCTGCTGGCAGAAGCTGCGGGCCCAGGAAGAGAGTTCCAGCCACTGCATCACTGTGACCTAACCAGGAGGGAGCAGGGTGGAGGGGATCAGATACCTCCCCCTCCTCCTGCCCTCCTGTCTCCTGCCAATGCTGAACTAGAGGGTGAGGGGCCCAGGGGATGTGGCCTGTCGGGTCAGCCTCCCAGACCCCAGTGCAGGGTGCAGGGAAGGGGGGTCACAGAATAACCAGCAGAGAAACCAATTATTCTTATTTTTTCTTTTAATTTTGAAGATGTGGAGTACAATTCAGGGTTAGACATACAAATGTTCATTATGCAAGTACTCTTGTTCATGAAGAAACCAATTTTTCTAAAAGGTTTTTAAAATGCTGGGCGTGAAATAGGACATGACTCTCCGTTAATCAGTATAGCATCTGCCAAGTTTCATTACCTCTCTTGTCCAACGTCCTCGTCAGGAAAATGAACCTAGCCACATCTTTGTTGCCTTGAGGAGGAGGCAAAATACTAGTAATTGTATCACAAGATTGCTAATGCCTGCCTGATGCTCACTGAATCTGAGGGGTCAAGCCCTATTGCCTCAGTCGTTCAACATGTGTTTGTTGATCTTGACTTTGCACGAAGCCCCATTCTCTCCCTAGTGGGGAAATGAAGGCTCAGAGAGTTGAGGAGTTTGCCCAGGGTCACATAGCACAGAAGAGTCAGGGAAGTATTGGACCCAGGTCGTTGTGAAGTCAAATCCCGGACATCAGCTCTGGGGCCCTTTGTGGGTAGCTGCTCTGTGCCCAATCTGTGAGGCGTGATGCTGGGGACATGGAGATAACAAGCAGCTCTGCTCTCTGCCCTGGGGGAGCTCACCTGTGGTGGGGAGGTGATGATAAACAGGTACAAGTGTGAATGAGCAACGTGGATACAGAGGGAAGGAGCTGCTGAGCAAAGCAGTGACAAGACTGAGGGGGTGGGACAGATGCTCCCTCCAAAGTGGTGAACCGGGCACTGACTCCCACTGATGAGAAGTGACAGAACAAGAGGCAGAGGGCGCAGGCCTGCCCAGCCCCAGAGTCAGGAGCGAGCTGAGCGTTGTGATAGCGGCAGGAGGAGGCAAGATGGCAGGGAAGAATGAGCCAGGGGAGAGTAACAGGAGATGAGGCCTGAGAGGAGGAGGTGAAAGAGGCCAGGGTGGGTGGCAGCCAGGACACCCGTAGATTGCTCGCTTCTGAAGTCCCCTTGGCTTCGAAGAGCCCACCTTATTTGCTCTGGTTTAGGCGTGGCCTCCCTGCTCTCTCTCAAGCCCATCTGTGTTCTTCTGCCTCAGGACCTTTGCACTGTCTCTTCCCTCTCCCTGTAATACCCTCCCCCCAGATGTCCACATGGCTTCTTCTCACCTCCGTAGGTCTTTGCTGAAATGTCACCTCAGTGAGCTCCTCCCTCCCCGCCCCCGTCATCCCTGTAAAGATGCACTGGCTCCTGGGCCTCTGGGCCTCCCTCCTGGCTTTGCTTTTTTTCTTCATAGCATTTGTCACCACCTGACTTATCACCTTTGTACATTTGACTTTGTTGTTTTCCTCCTTGTTGGTTTCCTTCCCTAGAAGGTCAGCTCTGCAAGTGCAGGGATTTGTGTCTTTTTCCTCAACTGTGTTCCCAGTGCCTGGCCTGTAGCAGATGTGCAGTAAATATATGCTGAATGAATAGGTGTCACACAAAATAATAAGAGTTTTCAAAAGCCTCCTCCATGTGCATGTATGGGAATCTCCCCATCAGGGGCCCTTGCACCGGCTGTTCTCTGTGTGTTTCTCCACCGCTTGTTTATGGAGTGGCATTTTAGCTTTCTGAAGGGCCGGATGGATCTGCCTGGCTCCCCAGCCCCCGACTCACCACTCAACCATTTCCTTCACCCGCAGGTGGCAAGTGTAGACAGCTGTCCCAGTTATGTCGGAATCGTTGCAGGTGAGTCCATCAGAAGCAGGGGCCGACAAGCCGATGGGCACCTGAAACTGAGCCTCCCACCAGCTCACCGTGCCCAGCCTCCTGCCTCCCCTCAAAGAGCCTACAGAATGGTCAGTATAAGAAGCCCAGCCTGAGAGGAAAGACACAGACAGATGGAGCCAGAGCTGGGGCTGAAGCCCGAGTCCCCTGCTTCTCCACCCTGCCTGCCCTTGAAGCCCGCTGGGCACCCTGTACATTGCCCCTCAAGTTATCCCACTCTGTTCAGACAAAAAATAAAGCACTGGGATCCTGCCCCGTGGTCTCTGGTCATTCATGACGAAAGAGTAAGGGAAAAAAAGCAAAGGGACGAGGGGCTGGTGGCAGGTGTCCAGCCATTAAAAGTCGGGGCTGGATTCTGCCTGCAGGCAGCTTGAGACCCTTTTTCTCGTCCCCAAAGGGGAGAAGGTATCCAATGCCAGCTTACTCCCAATATCGTAGTGGTTTGGGCAAGCACAGATGGAGGTCCCAACCAAAGGTGGTCCCTTCTCCTTCACATTTCAAGTCCCTTCCTGCACCGGCAGGGGCCTCACGCATGCGTGCAGGCCTGTACATCCAAGCTCCACACACACCGCTCAACACACAAATGGCCACCTCTAGGCCACCACTTGATGTAGGGCTGTGTCCACCAGGAAGGCTCTGCAGGCCCTGGTGTGGGCTCCGAGCAATTTGGGCGAGGCATTCTAGGGTCCTGTGGACCCAGAACTTGGTCAAGAAGGGCACGGTCTGTGGTGGGCACTCCTGAAGGCCCTTGGCTCCACAGCCAGTGAGAAAGGGCTCAACCTTATGCCAGAGTGGGCTCTCTGAAGTGCAGAGCTCAGGTCAGGGGCTCCACCTGGGTTTAAGGATCATGCCAAAGTAAAGAGACAAGATCCTGATCACAGAGCGTTGCATAACAAATTTCACAAACATCAGGTCACAGCCCATTCATTGATTACAAAATCAGTTTAGTGGGCTGTGAGTAGCATGAAAAAATAAAAGAGAAGGAAGTAATTAAAAAGTGCATCACAAATATTAAATGCAAAATTTTGCATATGTGATATGTATAATATGTTATATACCTGGAGGGGATACTAAACATTTTATTATTGACACCCAACACCTACTAATCAGAGCAGATGTCTAACTGATCGGGAAGGAATGTCATCTCTATATATGTGTATATTTTTATAAATATAATGGACTATATTAAATTGAATCATTTAGCCGGGCTCAGTGGCTCAGACTGTAATCCCATGCCTTGGGAGGCTGAGGTGAGTGGATTGCCTGAGCCCGCAGGTTCAAGACCCGCCTGGGCAACTTGGCAAGACCTCATCTCTACAATAAATCAAAAATCAGCCGGGCGTGGTAGCGCGCGCCTGTAGTTCCGGCTACTTGGAAGGCTGAGGCGGAAGGATCGCTGGAGCCCAGCAGGTCGAGGCTGCCGTGGCCGGGAGCGGCCACTGCACTCCAGTCTGGGTGACAGAGTGAGACTCCAACTCAATAAATAAATAAATAAAATAAAATAAATTGAATCATTTGAAAATGTCATTATTCAGTTATTTTTGACCTACAGAAATAGCAGTTTTACATGGCTCAACCTAAGAATATATATAATGGAGATAATACAAAATGCATTTCATGCTGAAGGTTGCTTTTCAAAAACATTGAGAAGCACTGAGGAATGGGGCCTAGGTTGTGGTAGGGAAGACCGTTGCTTTTTAGAACAAGAAACGCATAGCCACGTTTGCTCCTGGCTGGGTGTCCACACCAGTCTGTGAAAGATGTTTCTAGGACGGTATTTCTCAAGCTTCAGTGATCACTATTCCCAATTTCTGACACATTCTCACCTCACTGCACTATTATTTTCTCTTACAAAAGGTCAATTCTCTTTGAACATAAATACATTTATTTTAAAAGACAATCATATATAGAAAATCAGGACTGCTTGATATAAATAGACCATAGCTATAAAGATGAGCCCAATGAAAATAAGTGAAGAAAAAGTTATATTGCATTCTAGCTGGATCTGGAATTGCTGGTCAGAGGCTCTGAGCCAAAGGCCAGAGTCTGCTCTGTTGCAGGGAGACCATCAAATATCAGGGATGTCATCATTATCCTACTGTCCAAAGACACTGCCGGGTCTACAGGGGAGTATGGTCATTACCCAATTGCCCAGAGACTGCAGGGTTTGGGAGGCCCAAGACCACTCTCACTTCTGACACCAACTGCAGGTTTGAGGCTCTCCAAGGGTTTGACATTTCACTAGAAGGACTCACTGAAGTCACTGAATGCTGTCATACTCATAGTTTAGGCTAATTATAGTGAAAGGAAACAGATTAAAACCAGCCAAGGAAAGAAACATATGGGGAAGAATTCAGGAACGTCCCAAGCGTGAAGTTTCCAGTTGTCCTCTCCCAGTGGAGTCACGACTGGGATGACAGTGCCGGCTTCTCCTGGTAGCGATGTGTGACAACACACATGGAGTACTGCCAGTCAGGGAAACTCATTTAAGTCTTGGTGTCCAGAGTTTTTACTGGGCTCAGTCACGTAGACGAGATTGAAGTCAATTTTTAGCTCCTCCCGAGGTGAGGCTGACACTGTGTGGCCCACAGTCCCCACCATGAGTCACATTGCTAGAAACTGTCTGGTGTGGCCAAGGCCCCTATGTAAACAAAGGCATTCGTCAGGCAGAACATTCCAAGGGCCTAGAGATGACCTACCAACAGGCAAGGACAAAAGTCAGACCTTCCTTTGGGTAAGGTTAATTCTTTACTACACAGAGACTTTCTCCTTCATAGCACTTGATGGATTAAGAGAGATATTCAGAGGTGGTTTACTTTCTGGTGGTGCGATTCAGTATAATTTAATAAAGCCATTTCACGTGCTACCACATGAGTTCGGGAGAATACCTGACAGCCTCCTTAGGCAGAACAAGGGCAGTGCTAACCCACTGGGAAAGACTAGGGATTGCCACGTGGTGTCCTTCCACCCCTTATTCTATCTTCCCAAGGGTTAGAGATAAAAAGGCTAGTATGATGTTTCCCAGATGCCCTCTGAGATGCAGTTTTAGGTGTGTAGTCAGGTGTGCAAATTAAAAGCACTTGCATGAGATTTGGAGACCAAAAGAGACCACCTTTCTGTGAGCTAGTATGATGGTGAAAATATTGAGTTTTTTGGCCATACCCATCCAAGTGTCTAGTCACTCACCTTGTGGGCAATAAAAGGCAGTTATCTAAAAGAATATCTACATGGCCAATAAACACATGAAAGACATTCAATATCACTAGTCATCAGTAAAAATAAATAAAAATCACAATGAGATACTGCCACACACCCATTGGAATGGCTAAAATTTAAAAAACTGCCAATTCCAGTGTGAAAAGTCTGTGGCACTACTGGAATTTTCATACATTGCTAGGGGAGTGTAAGATAGGTACAATCACTTTAGAAAATTGGCAATTTCTTTTTTGTTTTTTTGTTTTTTGAGTTGGAGTCTCACTCTGTTGCCCAGACTGGAGTACAGTGGCCGCTCCTGGCCACCGCAGCCTCGACCTGCTGGACTCCAGCGATCCTTCTGCCTCAGCCTTCCAAGTATGGAACTACAGGCGCATGCTACCACGCCCGGCTGATTTTTGATTTATTGAAGAGATGAGGTCTCGCCAAGTTGCCCAGGCGGGTCTCGAACCCGCGGGCTCAGGCAATCCACTCACATCAGCCTCCCAAAGGCGCGGGATTGCAAGCTGAGCCACAGAGCCCAGAGTGACAATTTCTTAAGAAGGTAAATATACACTTAACATATGACCCAGCAATCCGGGCCTTTACCAGAGAGAAATAAAGCCATATGTCCACACCAAGACTTACATACAAATGTCTACAACAGTATCTGTAATAGTAAAAGACTGGAAACAATTCAAATGTCTATCAGCATAGGTGAGTGAATATAAATGCTGGAAGGAAAAAATGCAAAATTCTGTATATGTGATATGTATAGTGTGTTATATACCTAGAAGGAAAACTAAACATTTTATTATTGACACCCAACACCTACTAATCAGAGCAGATGTCTAACTGCTCGGGAAGGAATGTCATCTCTATGATGCACACAACAACATGGATGAATCTCAAAAGCATTACCCCGAGTGAAAGAAACCAGAAACAAAAGGATGCAGACTGTGTAATTCTGCCTATTTATATTAAGCTCTGGGATATGCAAAACTAACTGATGGTGATTAAAGTCAGAATAGCAGTCGCCTCTATTATGTTGGCAGGGGGTGACTGCAAAAGGGCATAAGGGAACTTTCTTGAAGGATTGAAAGTTCTGTGACCTGACAGTGATATAGAGTATATGTCTGCATATATTAGTCAGAATGAGCAAATTGTACACTTAATATTTATATATAAGGGGACTCCAAAAAAATTGAAATTATCTTTTGGAGGGTGGGCCCCTTGTAGTATGCCTTTCCCCACTAGATAAGTGTTTAGGGACCCATCGGCATCAGCGTACCAGCTAGCGTTGTTGTGAGAAGCTGTGTTCAGCTTCAGTGAATTTTTGTTTGGAGAGTCTGTCAGCGTGTTTGCCCATTTCATGGTAGGTGATTTACAAGCGCACCTGCCCACACCACACTGAGTGTTCATCAGTTTTTTGACCCCAAAACGACATGACCCCCGTGCCCCACCCTCCCTATTCATCCAGTCTTGTTTGTTTCCCTGAAGGAACAAAGTCCTCAAAGGGAAACGTTTTGTTGACGTTGGAAGAGATGAAACAAAAAATGGCAAAAGCACTAAAAGGCATCAAAATTGACAAACTCAAAAACAATTTTGAGCAGTGGATAAAGTGTCTTGATATGGGTATTGCATCAAACAGAGAGTGCTTTGAAGGTGACTGAAGTCTAAACATGTAAGAATAAATACACAATTTTTTATAAATAAATTATGGGGTTTTGGGGGGTCCGTCTCGTACTTCACGATGTGTAAGTTATCCTTCAACACAAAACAAAGTAAAACTGAAAATAAAAAGGTAGTTCTGTCCTGGGTAGTGATGATTTCCTGATCCCTAGATCTCAGATAGAGCAATGGGATTCTGAAGCTGCTGTGTGCAACAAGGCCTCCTAATCAGGGTGGAGGGAGAAGATACCCAGGCGGGTTGGTCGGCTCGTGTTCTGGAAATCATCTACAGAGTCTCAGCCTAGAGCCCACTCCACTGTCCTTCCCAAAGAGCTTGTCAGTCTCTAATTCTCTATATCAAACCAGACCATTTTTTGCCTAAAATTGACAGTCACAATCTCAAAAATCTCAGTGGCTTACAGCAAAGATTTTTCCTCATTCTGACTACGGGGCCATCATGAGTCAGCTAGGAGCTATGATGGGGCTCACGCTGATGGGGAAGCCACTCTTGGGAATGTTTCCGGTTATCATGACAGATGGAAAAAGAGACAAAAGTGGGACACACACTGGCTCTTCTAGCCTCTGCCAGAAAAGGACAATACTTCATTTCTGCTCCCATTGTCATGGGCCAGAGCAAATCATATAGACACATTTGAGTTAAGCAGGGCAGAAAACTATACTCTTCTTGTAGGGGAGGAACTGGAGAGTGATGAACAGGAGTTCAGTTTACCATGAAAGACATTTATGATCTCACGTAGCAAGAATTCTAGAGGCAGAGACTGTATTCAGCTGCAGGAGACATAAGCCAGAAACAACAGTGACTTAAACAGGTAATTTATTTATTCTCACATAATAGAACTCTGAAGTATGTCGTCCAGGGCTGGAAAAGGGGTTTCTTAATGTCATAAGGGACCAGACTCCTACTGTCTCTCTGCTCTGCCTCTCTTAGCAGGTGGCTTTAAGCCTCAAGAGCACTGAGTGGCTGCAGGACCCTCAGCCACCAATGACTTTACAGGAGAAAAAGCAAGTGGAAAAGCAAGTGTTGGGGAGAAAAGCACCACTGGGTGATTCAGCTCCTTTGAGAGACTTCCCAAGATTCCCTTCCAAAGACTTCTGCTTACTTCTGATTGGCTACCTCCGCCTGCAAAGGAAACTGAGAAATGTAGTCTTTAAGATGAGTCCCGCAACACCCTGAATACCATCAGGGAAAACAGCAGCCTCTAGGCATTTGTTGATAGGATGCTGAGCTTCCACCAAGTCAGGAGACGGGGGCTCAAGCAATTTTTATTCAAATCTGAAATGAAAAGATAACTCTTGAGATGGAGGGCTATCGAGAGGACAGCAGCCCCAAATCTCAGACTTGGAAGGAACCTCCAGAAACCTCTCCAACAGCGCCTCCCGTGCTCCCAAAGGGTTGTTCATCTTCTGCCCAAACCCCTCTGGCATATGACACCTTTTTCTGTTGCATCATGGTCTGGTCTGAAGTGAAGCTTCCTCCTCCTCCACTCTGACATCAGGGGTGATTTCTTGCCAAGCGCTAATGGAGTGGATCTTATAATTCAGCCAGCCTCCTGAGTACAATTCTGTCAAGGTTCTTGTTTAGGAAGAATTGAAGCCAAATCACATTAACTGGAAAAAATCTACTTTTTCTCATCTGACACTAGATTGTGCTTTCTTCCAGCGTTGGGAGGGGCTTCCCACTCCTGATGGTGGGAGATTAAACAGAATTTGAAACATGATCTGAGGTGGCTTTGCAATGTATCATCTTGGCTAGGTTAAACTACATTTCCCAGAATTCCATTCCCTAATATGCCTATATGTTTCTGGTTAGGGCGGACCCCAAGAGACATTCTTGTGGGGGGGATTTTCTAGGTAGAGATGAAGCAGCAGCCATTTTGTAGCTTACACTGGTTATAGGTTATCTGCCAGCTCATCTCGTTGGCATAAGACAGCAACCCGGGCTGCAATTGTTTCTTCTTCCTCTGGATCCTCCTTCCACTCCTCCAGCTTCTGAGCCAGGTGTGTATGTTTAGCTCCATGATGAAGAACCTGTCTCCAGTGGGACACCCACACCGCCAAGTTCAGAGGCAATAAGAACTGATATGGGGGCCTGTCCATCTTTGTGAACTTAGTATGTGCTTGTGGGTTCCAGCTTGTTCTTGCTTTCTCCAGCCTTCCATGGATATTCCCTTCCTGACCTGTGCCCTGTGGGCTTCAAGTTCCAGCCTCAAGCACAGAGACAACAGTTTTTTGTAGAGAGCTTCACTCGCCTCCACAATTGTCAAAGGTCAAATTCATGTAGCCGATTGTCTGGGTGTGTATTAGAGTTCAGGTCTGCTGATACAGAATTTGGTACTAAGAGTGGTTCCAGAAGAATAGAATCTTAAGAATGAGATTTCAAGGGCTTTCTGGAACTGGTTCTCTAATCTAATTAAACTTAAAGTCATTAAGAACCCTGTTTCCAGTAATAAATGAGGACACTGGATAGTCTATGGCATGCAGTGGCAAAATTTACTCAGATCACCACCACCGGGAGCTTCCTATACTAAGTTTCTACAGAAGGAAAAACTCTGGTTGACTGAGTATTTGCTTCCATAGAATATTTCAGTGAAAATAAGAAGCATAATGGAGCTGATACGTTGCTTCTAACTGTGCTGGAAAACTTTGAGGGGGAAATGACGAGCTCAGAGCTTTAAATTCCCAGCTGAAGTTCTATATAAGGGAATTGGAAGCATCTGTGACTGCCCTAAAAGAAATTCTTATTTCTCATAGTCATGGGGCTGAGATTTCTGAAAACCAAACCGAAAGTCGGATCCAACAAAAATGGAATGTCTAACTCAACAGGATCTTTTTTTATAAAAGTTGGGATGGTGATTGGGAAGGAATGGAATACTGAAAGTCAGGGTGGGGACATATTAAGCAGATTCTAATAAAACTGGAGATTTTAAACTCCTGAATGCTGCCAAATCTCTGCCTGCAGAAGCAGCCCTTTCGCCTCTGTCTGCAGAAGAAGCTGCAATGGCCTTCTATAAGGTCGTTGCCTGGCAAGGCACTGTTGATGTTCCTCACTTCTTCTTCCTTCTAAGCCTCCAGGTCCAAGGGGTTCCTTAATGTTATAAGGGACCAGACTCCTACTGACTTCGCATCAGTGGCTTTAAGCCTCAAGACCACAGAACAGCTGCAAGACCCTTAGCCGCCTTGCCACATTCCAGGAGAAAAAGCAAGTGGAAAAAGCAAGTGTGGGAGAGGAAAGGCCCCACTAGGTGATTCAGCTCCTTTTAAAGAGACTCCACAAGATCCCCTCCCCAAGACATCTACGTACTTCTGATTGGCCACTCTATCTGCAAAGGAAACTAAGAAATGTCGTCTTGTAGCTGAAGTACAAAATGTGACCCACGAGGAGGTGCAATACACACCTAGATAATGATCAATGTCTATTTGCCAATTTATATCAACAGAAAACTGGGGAATGTATATGAAAATGGATCTTTTAAAAAGTTCATGTATCTCAATATAGCTAAACCTAGAAAAAGTACACTAGAAATACAGTATAGAAGACAAAAAACGGTACACTTGTGCCTTATCATGAGAGGAGTCTACAGGACTGTAAGTTTCTGTGGGTGAGCCAGTGAGTAATGGGGAGTGAATGTGAGGGCTAGGACATTACTGTCGACTTCTGTAGACTTTAAAAACACTTGCGCTAACTTATTTTTAAACATTGTCTTAGGCTACACTAATTTTTAAAAATTTCCTTCTTTAGTAACACGTTAACCTCACTGAAAATGGATCTTTTTTTTTTTTGAGTTGGAGTCTCACTCTGTCGCCCAGACTGGAGTGCAGTGGCCACTCCCGGCCACAGCAGCCTCGACCTGCTGGGCTCCGGCGAAATGGATCTTAAAGGTGTGGAATCCAGGTGGAAGGATATAAAGTTGGAGCAAGCCAAATGTATTCATATTTGCCCACTAAGCAGAGATGTGATGCTTGAGCTTGAGGGGCTGGGAATAGCTATGACAGTTTGTTTGGTTGGCTGACTGATATATGGACTTAACATGGGTCTACACTGGGTTGAAATATCAGAACTCCCTTGGTGTACTACGGAGCATGAGTCATCACACTTTTTCTGTAAAAGGTCAGATAGTAAATGGTCTTCAGCTTTACTGGTCAGTCTCAGTTTGTCTCTATTCAACTCTCCCATTGCAGCAATAAGGACAATTTCTAAGTAAATGAGCATGACTGTGTTCCAATAAAAGTTTATCTATAAACACTGAAATTCGAATTTCACATCATTTTTTGCGTTGCAAGTATTTTTCTTTGATTTTATTTTAACTAAAAAAATGCAAAAGCCGTTTTTTATCTTGTGGGCCATTAAAAAACAGCCTGTGGACTAGATACGGCCTAGGGCTATAGTTTGATGACTACTGCTATAGTGAAAGATATCCAAAGACTTAGGGAGGTTAGAATGTTGGAGTCGTTTTGTCACTTAAGATTTTCTCATCCATATACACCAAGAGAGTCAGGGGGGACACAACTTTCACCAACGTTATCAGAAATAAATCCATGAAGGAGAGTCTTAGCATCCTTGAAGAGCTCTGTGGTGGCTCTTTTTTGTAAATCAGAAAATCTAGTGAAGATTATCAAGATGGCTAATTGGAAGTGCCCAACCCTCGACTACTCCACAAAGAGGAAAAACAAGCAAATAACTACACTTTGAGCAGAGTGTCTGAGGGAAAATCCTGGAATTTAGCAAGGAAGTGACAAAAACCCTCTGAAACACAGAAAACTGTGATGGTAGCATAGAGAGGGGGGCAAAGCACTGGAGAACTGGTACAAAGCCAAGAGAAACTCCCCATTATGGGTAAAAGTTAATTGGGAGATTCTCCAGCAGGCCCCACTAACACTGCGGCTGCCTGAAATCCTAGCTACAAAAGAGCCTCACAGATCTCATAGGTCCAGAGCCCAGTCTAGGGAGCTGCCTAGAGTCCATATGTCTGCATTGCCCAAAGGAGAGAACGCACACTGAGTTCTCCCCACTCCCCAGGATCCAAGCTGCTATGGCACAAGACCATTTGTGAACAGAGCCATTGCTAGAGTGCATCCTTCCCTGAGGACCAATAGCCCCTCGCATCTTCACATTCCTGATGGGATCTCTGTTATCCCATCAGGCGCACACAAAAGGATGCAATGCCACAGCTCGACCCATTAGTGCAGCTCTGATCCCAGCATCAGAGGTCATGCAGTGTCCTACACCCCAGGAAACAGGCAATCCAGTACAGCAAGGTGACCGCTCCCAAGACTAGCCTACCTGGCGCCCACCACTGCTGGCAATGTTGCCTCACAGCTAGCAGAAACACTGTGCCCAGTATGCACTCCCCTAAGGCCTGCCCAGCAGCTTCCTCTCCCAGCAAAGCCACACAACTGCCTCCACCAACACCTGCAGTCTACATCACTGAGACACTCACAGACACTGCTGACATTAACTACAGTCAAAGAAATCACATGGGGATTACACTACTGTATCCTTCCAGAACAAAAGCCAAAAGCACCCTACCCAACCAACACTATAGGACATACATACAGGAAAATGTCTTTCCCCATGAAAGCTACTCCATAAAATTTGAAGAGGTGACAGTCACCAGATGCTCAGATCTCAATGTAGGGACACAAGAAACATGAAAAGGCAAGGAAACATGACACCTCTGAAAGTAGCACAATAATTCTCCAGTAACAGACCACCCTCCCCCCAAAAAAGAAATCTATGCAATGCCTGAAAAGGAATTAAATAATGATCTTAAGGAATCTCAATGAGATACAACATAATACAAACAGACAAACAAAACAAGAAAATAATTTATGATCTAACTGAAAAATTCAGCAAAAAGATATCATTTTTTAAAAAAAAGTCAACAGAAATATTGGAACTGAAGAATTCAATAAGTGAAATTAAAAAATACAATCAAGAACTCTAACAACAGACCAAATCAAGCAAAAGAAAGAATATATGAGCTTGAAGACAGATCTTTTGAAATAACACAGACAAAAAGAAAAAAGAATTAAAAAGAATGAAAAGACATTATGGGACATTATTAAGCAAAGAAATATTCAAATCTGGAGTTCCAGAAGAAGAAGACATAGAAAAAGGCATAGAAAACCTATGTAATGAAATAATAGCTGAAACCTTCCCAAGTCTTGGGGAGGATATGGACATTCAGATTCAAGAAGCAAAAAGTTCCCAAATAGATTCAATCCAAAAAGTTCCTCTCTGAGGCACATTCTAGTCAAACTGTCAAAAGCCAAAGAGAGAATTCTAAAAGTAGCAAGTGTCAAGTCACATATAAGAAAATCCACATCAGACTAGGAGCATATTTCTCAACAGAAACCCTGTTGTCCGGGAGAGAATGGGGTGGTATATTCAAAGTGATTTTTTAAAAACGCTGCTAGCCAAGAATACTACACTATACTAAGTAAAGCTATCCTTCAGAAATTAAGGAAAAATAAAATCTTTCCTAAACTAGCAAAAACTGAGAGACTGTATCACCACTAGACTGGCCTTACAAGAAATGCTCAAAGGAGTCCTACTTGTGAAAGGACAATAACTACCATGATAAAAACATGCAAAAGTAGAGCAGACACACAAATGAGAAACAGAAGGAAATCAAAACTCATCACCGCAGAAACCACTAAACTACAAAGATAAACAAAAAGAGAGAAAGAAAGAAACAAAGACTACACAAATCAACCAGAAAACAACTAAAAAAAATGACAGGCATTTTTCAACTAGTAGTAATAGCCTTGAATCTAAATGGATTAAATTCCCCAACTAAAAGATATAGATGATTGAACTGATTTTTTTTTAAAAAGACCCAACTCTATGCTGCCTACGAGAATCTCACTTCTTCTGTAAAGACACATAATGATCGAAAGTGAAAAGGTTGAAAAAAAATCCACACAAATGAAAACAAAAAATGAGCAGCAGTAGCTACATTTATACACTTAAAATAGGCTTTAAGTCATAAACTATAAAAGGAGACAAAAATGTCATTATATAATTATAAAGATATCACTTCAGCAAAAAGAGGTGACAATCGTAAACATATATGCACACAACGCAGGAGCATGCAGATACATAAAACAAATATTATTAAATCTAAAGGGAGAGATAGACTCCAATATAATAACAGTTGGGAAGTTCAACACTCCATTCTCAGTGTTGGATGGATTATTTAGATAGAAAACCAACAAAGAAATATTTGAGTTAAACTGTGCTTTAGAGCAAATGAACATAACAGACATTTACATTTTATTCAACAGCTGTGGAATCCATATTCTTTTCATCAGCATCTGAAACATTCTCCAAGATAGAACATATGTTAGGACACAAAACTAGTCTCAACAAAGTACTTAAACATCAAAACTGGTCAGGCACAATGGCTTATGCCCGTCATCCCAGCACTCTTGGAGGCTGAGGCAGAAGAATTGCTTGAGCCCAGGAGTTCAGGACCAGCCTAGGCAACATAGTGAGACCTTGTCACTACAAAAACTTTTTTAAATTAGCCAGGTTTATACCTATAATTCTAGCACTTTGGGAGGCCAAAGCAGGATTCCCTGATCCCAGGAGTTTGAGACAAGCCTGGGTAACAGAGTAAGACCTCATCTCTACAATAAATCCAAAAAGTAGCCAGGTGTGGTAGTGCACACCTATAGTCCCAGCTACTTGAGAGGCTGAGGTGAAAAAATAAACTAGTCCAGGAGATGGAGGCAATGATGAGCCATGATCATGCCACTGCACTCCAGCCTGGGCAACAGAGTGAGACCTAACTCAATAAAATAA
>CAUYQG010215263.1:0-33223 GCA_963574415.1 Tarsius wallacei | reverse complement strand
AAGAGCTCCTTCTGGACCATTTTTGCACAATCTTTCTCATGTCTCTATCGATGCTTATTTGGTCTGTATGCTTCTCACAGTCAGCTGACAATTTTGATGCACCATTTGATGAGTTTTTGCAATGTTTTCGTCAGTTCTGCTTATTACTGGCCATCCTGACTTTTCTTCATCAGTGATGCTCTCTCTCCTCCCAGAAAAACATTTAATCCATTTGCCGTTTTCTTCATGGCATTATCCCCATAAACTTACTAACATGTCCCTGATTTCACTTTCACTCTTGCCAAGTTTAACAAGAAATTTAATGTTTGTTTGCTGCTCTAATTCAAACACCGACATTCTCACAATGACAGTTCTGATGGCCATTTCAGAAAAAGAGCTCCAAAACTACTCTGACGGATGGGCTAGGCACTGGCATTGGTGCATAGCTTCTCAAGGGGAGTACTTTGAAGGTGTCTGTAGTTATATTCAGCAAAGAGGTATGTAGCACTTTTTCTAAGATAAGTTCACAAACTTAATTGTTAGACCTCATGTGTCCCACACAAACAACGTATATGCATATGCTCATAGCAGTATTACTCTCAACAGCCTCAGAGTAAAAACAGCTCCATATACCCATCAACTGAGAAACAAATAAAACAGAATGTGGTACATCCATACAATGGAATACTGCTCAGCCATAAAAAGGAACGAAGCACTGATTCATGCCACAGCATGGCTGGACCTTGGAAACATTCTCAGTGAAAGAAACCACACACAGAAAGCCACAAACTGCATCACTGCATTCATATGAAATATCTGAAAATGGCAAATTAATGAGATGGAAAGTAGTTTTTGTGATTTCCCAGAGCTGGGGATGGGGGTTTGGGAAGTGACTGCTAGCAGGGACAGGGTTTCCTTCTGGGGTGATGAAAACATGGGGAATCAGAAGTGCTGCTGTTGTGTGGACACGCTACACATCACTGAGAAGGATGAATTTTATAGGATGAGAATTATTTCTCAATTCAAAAAGAAAGTTCCTTAATGTTACAGACACTAACCAGATGTGCAAACTTACCAAAATTCTTTTACGATCCTTTTCTGATAAAAACTTCACCGGTGGGTATTTCTGAGTAAAGCTGTACAACAGGAAGAGATTAAAAAAGAAGAAAGTCAAACACCTCATCCGAGCATTTCATTTGCCCTTCCATCAGAGCACACACCAGATTCCGGAACGGTCATCGTTTTCTCCCTCTCTCTCTACTCTGAGTGCGTGCCGGAGGGACCAAGGAATCACTGGCTAAGCTGAAGTCAAGAAACCCCTAACCTGATCCTCAGTTAGAATCCAGCTAAGGATATGACTTGAGACTCCACCCCTGAGAAGTAAACATTTAAGAACTTGTAGCAGCCGCTGACGCAGAACAGGAACTACCTCAAGCGTGGTGCAGTTAAAACCACACAGTGAGTGAGGAGATGGCATTCTTAAGAAGGTCTGTTGGGCCAGGATGGAAGGAGGCAGCTTTGTGAAGTCACAGGCCCCATGCCGGAAGACTGCCTCACAAGAGAGAAAAAGGAGCTATCAATGAAGCTATGTGCCCTGCACTGGGCAGCTTCACGACTGCAGCCACCCCTTCCAGACCTGCGTCCCTGGGTAAACTGACTAGGCATCAGCACCTTCTGTCTCTCACGGTCTGCTGTGACCCTACCGTAAGTCTCACTTATCTTTCGATGCCCTCTTCACCCCCAAAAAGGGCCATGCGTCCCCAGGCCACACTAGTGTCCTGAGAGCAAGGCAGCATAATCAGCATATAAAATGCCCAATGAGAGGTGATAAGTGCAGATCTGAAATAGTCATTCTTAAAGCAATTCAGTTAGAAGCAACAGTGCTTTACATAAAATCTGAGAGACCAGCTTTGTAGTCACTGTAATGGGAGCGCTGGTGGGCCATGCCACACGGCATCTTCTCTATCCATTCCCCTCCCACACCCTTGTCCTGTTCGCGGCACAGGGACAGCACTGGAATACAGAATACACTTCCTTAATGGTTGCTGAACTGAACAGAAAACGACAGGTCATTAGACAGAAGCCCTTCAGGAGTGGTTTCTCATCTCTGGAAGCCTGGAAGCATGCTGAAATTGGAGAGAGAGGACTTTCTTTCACCAGGCAGAAGAATTCCCCTATTAAGAGTTTCCAGGTTCTCAAAAGGTCAAGTTCCCCTTGCAGACTTCAAGACGAAATGGGAACATCTGAGGACATGGGTGGGAGCCCTGGCCTTCCCCCTCGTACGTTCTGTGGACCCACAAGGAAGGCCGCCTACAGCACTGTGCACATTAGGGCTTCCTCCTCTTTTCGGGGGGAACAAGAGACCCCCCCACAGGGCTGCCTCGGCCGCAAACTGCAGGTAGCACCAGCTGTCCACACCAAGTGCTTCATGGCTGTCGTCAACGTGGCTGTGGAGCGGGGACAAGTTTCGCCTTCAGCGAAGGGTGATGACGAAGACTGCAGGGTGCAGGACACAAGCCCCGCTTGCCGAGTCAGCACTTCTTCTCCTTTGTCTCCTCTCCGCACCACGCAGCTGGCGGCGGCACCACCAATCTCGGCGCTGTCTGTGTGCATCCCCACACCCACGCCAACCTTCCTCGTTTCTGAGCTCACAACACCCACGCCTCCAGCCTAGTCCCGAGGTGCACACCCAGCCCCATGGTACAGCTGAGCTTCTCCTTCCTCCCCGGGACTGCTCGTGACACCATGCATGTCCATGGCACGACATGTGCTCACGGCACCACGCATGCTCACTGAGGGGCACTGCAGCTCCTCTGGGCTGTCGTGGGAAATGCTGCTGCCATCTCTGACTCTGCCAAGGAAATTCACTCCTTACCACCTAGATTTTAGGGACAGGGTCACAAGGGGTGGGAAGATAGCTACATTCCAGAAATCAAAGTCCAGGGAGAGAAGACAGCTCAGCCAGGAGCAGAGGCACAACGACGTGGGTGTCCTGGGAGTCATCACACCGATTTGGCCACGGAAACAAATTTTAATCCAACCTGTTAGCTTAGAACAGTCCCGCCTGTAAGGTTTAAATGAAATTTGGTGTGTATTTATACCAGGAGGGAAACCGCAAACCAGTTATTTCATGCCATTCCAGACTCTAACCTTACTGTCTGGTAGGACAGCCAGGAAGAAGTATTCTTGCTTAGAACTTAAATTATCACCATCATTTGCTATCTACTCAAAGAGCATTTAAAGATACGGAGATGAAATCAAACAGAAAATGTGCTTCAAAGAAATAAAACAGAAGCAAAGGCAAATACAGTGACGGGTGTAAGATGCACTAAAAAATACTTCAAACACTGTGTGCTGAAACCTTTAATTTAAAAGAAACTGGTTGGGTTTCTTGTTTTGTTCTTCCTCAACACGTAGCAACCAATATTTATTTCAGATGTATGCTCAAGCGGTTACTTTTTAGAAGCTGCCCGTACTCCTCGTGTCTTTCTCCGAGAGGTCACACACCAAGCTCTAAGTAACGGGGCGGGGGGCCTCCTAACTATGCCTGTCACACCGCTTGCTACCGCGCCACCAGGGATGGCCGAGCACGGTGGCCATGTGGAGCTGCTGTCTGGGACGCAGCCTGAGCCGGCCGCATGGCGCCCCCAGCACTGCTGGGCCGGCCAGAGCTGAGTAGGGAGCACAAGGCCTCTCCAAGGCCCGTGGCGGGTGAAAATCCTGCCAGCGCACTGGCTCATCCGCTTATTCAGGAACCCTCAGCTGAGCCCGTTCTCCACGACGCACTGGGGCCCAGCAGCAGGCAGAGGAGGTGTGAAGTCTGCGTTTTCAATTGGAGAGGCCAGCAAGCAAGCGGAGGCAGAATGAACTGAATAACAGGCCTTTCTCTTACCGCCCCCAAAGTAACCCTTTACTAAGTGTTTCATGCCATTCCAGACTCTAACCTTACTGTTTGATAGGACAGACAGCCAGAAAGAAGCATTCTGACTTAAACTTTAAATTATCGCCATCACTTGCTACCTGTCTAAAGACAAAGATGAAATTAAACAAAGGGTATATAATCCAAGTATTAAGAAATGGGGGTGTGATAAGGAAGAGAAAAAGCCCACACATAATCCGCTTACCCAGACTTCTAGAATAACACTGTCCTTATTTCTTTCCCTACATAAATACAATCTGTAACTTTCAAAAATACCTTTAGTTCTTGGGGTCCACTTTGCTCAACATGACAAGTACATCAAGAAAACGTATTTGCAGTTAGTCTTATCTTGCCAGTGTTAAGATGGCTGTTTGTTCATTCTTATCACACAATTAGTCAGGAAAATAAAACTAGGCGGCACTCCATTAATTTCCACCTCCAAGCTTTTTAGCTGTGCCTGCACTTGACCCTCTAACTGAAACAGTAACTCAGGCTCATTTGCCACCTGACCTGATCAGCAACCTGAAGAACAGAGCCTTTTTAGAATGAGTAACCCATAAGGAGACCCAAGAGGCAAATGCTAACTAACTCTCTGTCCCTCTTTAAAAAGGTGGCTCTTACAGGCAAGAAGGAGTTACTGGTAAATTCTTAGGATCAGTTCTTACTTGTACTTCTCTTTCCAGTTTAAAAGCACAAAGAACGTCACAAAAATATCAAATAAAATCACAAAATTCTCCTATTTTGAGAGCTATAGCCTTAGGGAAGTTATCTAATTGGGTCATTTTTCTTTTCATAAATAAATGAATATTACTGTCTAACAAAAATGATTACTGAGAGACAATTTTTTTAGGGCCAACATAAAACCTGTAATGGGTTAGTCCTTATCATGTCAATGTACTTTTCTAAACATCTCCATTAAAATCTCTCCACAAAAAAATAAAAAAGTCTTATCAAAGGCAGAACTCTGGCTCCCATCCAACGAAATGTTACAAGCAGTATAATTAATTTCAGCACAAAATTGTGGCAAGAAAAAATTAAAGCACAAATAACAACCTGATATTACTTAGGGAATCTGTTAGAAATTACTGACAACTTTTACTCCAGAAGAAGTTGAAAATACTTTGCCTGATTGCTCGTTTGAGGATGAGAAGGAAGAATGAACACATTAGTTCTGTGTGATGACTCTTTTCCATTCTTATTTCCCTTTGATCATTTAATGAAAAAAAAAAAATTTTTTTAAACCCTGCTCTTTGTTTCTTCCTTTTGATCTGGAGCTAATAAAAGGCCCATGTATCACTGACATGTATCACTAAATGCAGCCTAAGAAAAGGCAAAAAAAAAAAAAAAAAAAAAAAAAAATCACACAAACTTTAATGAATGCTGTCATTTTTTTCTTCTTAAACATCTAAGATTCAACTGTACCCTAGAAAAACTGAAAGTTTCGACTCAAGGAGAAAGTTCTGGCACTAGAAGCTCAGCCGTTTAGAAGTGTGAGCAACTGGGAGAGAATGTGGGTGACAGAGTCGTGCAGTCCTAGGGAAGCACCCAAAGGGAGACGAGGAGGAAGCCTCCTTGGAATCAGACACAAACAAAAGTTCCTGTCATACTGTACAAGTCTTCCCTCTCGGCCATTTTACCCGGACTAAATTCTGGAACCTTCCCGATGAACTTTGGTGACAACAGTAGACAAACGACTAAGCGTGACATACCCCAGGCTGCATGTCTGTGATTGTGTATAGTGCTTACAAACGGTACTGTGGCTTTAGGCCTCCCAGAACGTTGTTTTGTTCTGGACTTCTGTCAGGCTAATAGACACATGCTATCTGACCACCTTGCACAAGCTAAGAGAAAGTAAGTCTTCTATGTAATAAAACTGCAGAAATTCAGAGTTTACATAAGGACGATGTCAATACCTCTAGATCCTTTCTTCTTCCCATGTTCTGTTATATGCAAATGAGAGAAAAACCAAAAATGTATATGTGGACGTTTATTTATTTAGATTACCATAAATCGTAGAAATCAAAGTGACATTATAGAATTAATTACTCAGTTGAGAAGAACTTATATGAACTACTGACCTCAATTCAAACAAAAAGTATACATACCTTTTCTCTAAATCTCTGATTTTCTCTCTTAGTGGTTCGACAATCTAAAACAAAAATCAAAACAGTTTTAAAGCAAAAACAATCTTTGACCACTTTCACCCCATTCTGATGTCTCATATAAGCATGACACAACACATGACAGGTTTTAATTTCTTCAAATTAACTTCCAGTTTGAAATGAAGATACACCACTTGAATCACAATGCTAGAATTGAGCACATAAACTGCACACTGGGATTCCTACTCCGTAAGTGCCCAAGTCTCTGAGAAAATTAACCTCCTGGTTCACCCATCTTACGAGGAAGAAGGTAAAAGTTGGTTCAGTTCCTAAAAACAGGCAGCTCAACACTACTCAGCTTTTTCAGAAAGAATCTCCTAAGGGCAGCACACAAAATCTTAACATCTTGTTTCTGCAATTACAGCACATTCACATTATTAGCTGCAGCACGTAACTGCACGCTGTGAGTCAACTCACACCATGTGTGTCGATACCACGTGCCGGGTCAGAAAGAGCAACCCAAGGGCTTCCCAGGACCCGGGCATTTGGCGTCCAAGTGAGGGACTTCCCACCCCTCACCTACGGTCCATGTTACAGTCAGTAAATAGTCTAGCGGTATCTCTATCCAGCTATAAACTGTAAGCAATTATCTTAAAATAGGAGGTGTGTAATCCAGCAGAGGTGCCAGCCTCCAGTTTAGGTGGATGTGCGACTTCCCCACCTGTGCACACACTCGCTTTATGTCCCGGCATCTGACTTGGGGACATTTTTCCTCTTAGCACCTGCCCGGGTGAGAGGATGTTGGTACTTCCCACCATCTCTTAAAGACAATTACTTTCCTTTCTCCAAGAAGGGATCACCTGAAAAGTCATGTGGCCGTCTGATCCATTTTTCCTTTAAGGCAATATTTGTTTTAATACGTCAAGAACAGACCAACAGTGACAGACTGCAGCTACCGGTTGACAAACGAAAAATCTCTGAAACAAGGCAGTAAGTTTTTGAGAGATGGTTTCAAAATCACAGAGGAACATCAAGTTGCCACAATAAAGACAACAGCGCAAAGAAAGTGAAACTGACAAATACATTGACACACAGAAGCAAATATGAAAAAGACACTAACCTCTTCAATCTTGCTTTCAATTTTCAGTTCGCTGTTTTCCTGGATAGACCTGTTGAGCAGAGAGCTATAAAAGTGAGATCAACTGAAAGGCTCTGTGACTTTAAGATGTGTTCCTGACCGAATGACCATAACACTACCCAGAGGCTGCAGCCCCCCCCTTTTCGGACCAAGCATCAGCCTGGTGCACCAATTCCCTCCAGAAGGCACGCAACAAAGGAGGATGAGACAAGTGAGGGGGGGTGCTCCTTCAACCGCCTGGGAACAGGCTCAGGGTCACCTCCTGCGCTGCTTCCATTGGACTAAAGCAATCCCACTTCCATGTTATGCCCAGCATGGGATTTTAAATTAGAAGCAGGAAGTGTGTCTGCAGGAGGACATGCTTGTCTGCTGGGCTTCCTGGGGATTTAACGCAAAGCGGAATTTTCCAAGTAAAGCCACAGGGCAACTTTAAATATGATCTGAGCATCCCACCTGGCCACACAGTATCGGCCTCTGACAGGAGATGCATACATGCCCTGGTGGTAGGGCTCAAATCAATAGTACTCCACCCACCTTGCAAAACCTACTCCACATGAAAAGGCTCTTGGGGGAGCATAACCTTTGTTAGATTCATGCAGTCACATTAAAATTCCAATACCAGCAACCCCTTCGGGTCCCCTCCCACTGTGGGAGCTTTTCTGTCCTCTCAGTAAATCCTGCTTTCTCACTTAAAAAAAAAAAAAAAAAAAAAAATCCAATGCCAACGTCATCATCCAATTGTGGTTGCTATTCTTACATTTTTTAATACCATGACATAACAAAGAGGAATGGATTTTTCTGTATGTGGAAAACTGTCTTAACAGTGTCACATTTGTTTTTAAAGTAAATGCTTATCACTTTTTGCTGATTTTTTTAATAGGTTATTTTTAAATTTGGTAAAACGATAAGATGAGGGTTTCTCTTTTACAAGAGTACCTCCTACTTTAATAAGAAGTACAAATAGCACACACAGGTCTAACTTCAGGATGAAATTAGTAGTCTCCGCATCCACATCCACCAGTCTGCTCCCAGGGGTCACGGATCTGCCACGGTTCCCTAAGACAGCTCCTTTCTCAAAAGGTTTTGCAAAAGCCCCTCAATCCACCCAGAGGTTCAATTTACATTTTAGTAGTGTGAAAGCTAGGGTCAACCCTCTATTATTTACACAAGGAGGGAATGGTAGGAGGGGCCCACCACAGCTTTACATCTAGGCTTCACTGGGGTAAGTTAAAATCAGCTGCATTCCTTAAGAATACCCACAGGAGAAATGTGTGAACAGCAGAACCTCAGTTTCGCTTTAAAAATATTCTTCAATGAACCCATGACAATGGCATCTGTGTACTGACTGAAAAGCGTCTGTAAAACCCTACCACAATACCCAAGTAACTAAAAACAATTACCTCATATTAACGAAGTTGCCCCACACAGCTGTAACAGAAAGAAAAAAAGAAGTAAATATTAAGGTCCACAACAGAGATTCCAACGGATAAAATTTTAAATTTTAACCAATACTTTAAAGCTTACTGAGAAAAATAAGTTATGGTTCATGAAGACAATAAAATGCACACTTTGTTTTCAAAAGAAGTAAGTTCTACTAGTTGGTAAGTGAAAGTAGGATCGATATGTTGATCTAAAGGACAAAAAAAGCCTGAGGCAGACTTAACATAAGAGGAGAGTTTATTTGGGCCAAGTCTGAGGACTGCAGCCTTAGAGCAGATCTGAGGGCCCTTAAAAATATGCCCCGACCAGCACCAGGTACAAGCGGGCTTTGAGAGGAAGAAGAGTCCATTCCTCAGCTGTTTCACCGAGCATTTACAGGAACATAACACAAGCCACCGAGTGGCTAAACACTGTTCTTTGTGTCACAGATTCTGGAAACACGAATGCGGAAGCAACTGGTTGGGAACAAACCGTCTTTACACGAGTGGCAGTGGGGCTTGGGGGTGACTTTAGTTCATACTCAGAGGTTTCTGGGCCTCATAAATTTCACACACCTCACATACCTCAGACTGCTCTGAGCTATTTTTCTTTTCTCCCTATCCTCGTAGTTTTGGAATACCTCTTTCGGGATTTGGAGTTCAAGGCCACACGTGAGTTTTTTGTCTGTCTGTTTTTACTGCTGGGTCTCACTATGTTGCCCAGGCTGATCTCATACCCTGGGCTCAAGTGACGCTCCCACCTCAGCCTCCTGAGTAACCGACACCACAAGCGTGTGCCACCACACCTGGCTAAGGGAACATGTGCTTTAATAAAGAGCGTGTCCTCAACTTTTGTTGAGGAAGAGCCAGTTACAAAAATCTAAGAACTGCATACCTGAACAAGACCCTAGGGTTCAACCCTTTAAATGCTGATGAAAGCAAAACCCAGGGAGGTTCCCCAATGGCCTGAAGTTGTGGCTTGCCTCCACCAGGAGGTGCACCCTTCTCCCCTCTGCTGCAGTCTGTGTCCCTTTCTGATTGCAGGCACCTCGTGGGCAACTACCCTGTGCCCTGTGCCTGTGTGACTTCCGTGGATGTGTATAAGTCACCCCGACCCAACAGTGACGCAGCGAGATTTTACCGTGGATGGCGTTAAAAGGTAATACTAAACCACTTGACGTCACTGAGCAGAGGACTAGTTCATAAAGAAAACTTCAAGGTGGATGAGCGGTCCCAATATTTTGTATACATTCCCATTTGACCCTCACTTGGCCACTCAGCAGACAGAGAACACTTCCTATGTGCCAGGTGCTGGGGACAGACAGGGCAAACACAAACACCCTCCCTGTCCCGAGGCTGGAGATTCTGTGAGCTTGGGACAGCCTTGGCATCTTCACACTGCCATCCCCTCACACACAGTAAGGGCTGAATAAATATTTATTGAATAGGATTCCGTGTCCAAAATCAAACCCGCAAAAGAAACTCCCACTGTCGAGAAGAGGAATGCTGCTGATTCCATAGTAACACATCACTCTTCAAACAGAAGAGGAAGTGTGATTTAAACAAAGAAGATAGCAATAAATTACTAAATAAAGTAGCAAGAAAGTAGGAAATGGCCAAAACTAAGCTACAGCTACACTAGACTCATTACTCATTTAAAATACATAAAAGCTGCTTATACCCTTGGACCATGTGATTATACTTTTAAGCATCACTCTCAGGAAATAAGCTATATACAGAAAAGCTGCCTTCACAGACATCATGGCCTTATTTATAATCACACACACACACAAAGGAATAAACCAAAATAACCCACAATTAGAGAACTGCTGTATAAATGATGATGTAGCCATTTGATGAAATCAGAAGACCACTAAATATGACTATGAAACCATAACATGATAATGCAGTTACGACAACAATATGTCACTCTGAAAAAAATGGGCTGTGTGAAATTGCCAAATGGTACGTTTTAATGGTGAAATGAGTAATTGTTTATTTTTCCTCACATTTAAGAGCTTACCTTGCTTTTTTAAAAGGAGGGAAGAGATTGTTAAACCCGTGCTAAACTCCATGCCCCTGTAATTCCATTCTTGCCTTTTCCTGCACACCTGGTGAGCACCTGGATAAGTCCTCAGCTCAGCCACCAGGCCCTGCCTGCCACAATAGAGCCCACAATACTTACCAAGGCGGCACCAGCTGCCAAACCCCGTGCACTTTTGTTTACCACGCTAGATGTCAAATAAATACGCTGTCTCATTTGGCTTTAGGATTAAGCTGTTAACGGAGCTTGAAAGGAGACAAAGAAGCAGTCCCTCCCTCCGATGCCATGGAACTGTCCATTCCTTCACGTACTTCTGGCTGGGTGGCACCTTTTGAGAGGCTTTTCAAATCCTGCCATGGTCATCAGTTTACTGTTTTTTCTTTCGAGTCTTTTCTCCAGTCAGTTAAAATGTCTACTTCGGAGAAGTCCCTCAGCCCTTCTACCATCATTTAGTCCATCTTGGAGCACTGAGGGCTGCCTCCCGTCCTGGACACTTTCTCCTTCCTTGACACGCCCTCCTGAGCCCCCCCCACCTTGCCCACTGGTCTTCCTTAAGCATCTGTTGCCAGGGACACGGGTAAGGGCCACGCTCTCTGGAATCAGCCGAGAAATGATGTCCAGGCCACAGCTTAACCATCCTTTACAAACAGATAAGAATGAATTTAAGCAGCTATGGCCCAGATGGATTTCGGTGGCTCAGACCTCTTCCAGTGCCCTACTGCCTCGTGCTGGAGACGCTCCTGGAGGTGTGCCCTCCTCCCCCCCAGCTGGACTTCCTGGCTCACCCCCCAAAACGAGAACTTCACGAATTCCTCCCCGCTCCAGTCACACCTCCAGAGCAAGCCCCTGCCTGAATCCCCTCCGTGGGACTCCCCACCTTTCCTGAGCCACTCATGGTCTCCAACCCCTTGGCTCTACCTGCAGGTAGTTTTCTGGGCACAAGCACCCTCAAGGCTTCCCCGAGTCCCGAAAGCATCCTCAGCCTCTCTTCTAGCTCCAGGGGACACTGAAGGCCCTGCTGTGTGGCCTTGGGTCCTAAAGCATATTTTGTTCTAATTGTGGTTTGCAGGTGGGTCTCCTGCAAGATGAAGTGTTTTCTTATTCAGATTTGCAACAGCAGGCACCATGCGGTTCAAGCACTAAAATTTGCTGAATGTAAGCCAAGGAACTTTTTTCTTATAACGTTTATCCCTTGCTTATTACTCCTCTTTGCCTTCCAAAGTGTTATAACCAATTAATCTTTACAATGTTTTTATATCAAGTGTTTTGGTCTCCTTTCAAATGATCAAAAGTTCTACCCGCTTTGCTTGGCAGAGCAGAAAGGAACTTAGCACCCAGCTCAGACCAAACAACAGACATACACACCAAAGCAGAAGGAACCCCAGGACAAACCTTGCATCCCCGCAAACTTTTCCCACGGGGGCGAGCACAAGCAATTTCAACAGTTACAGAGCCTCGCTCCTGTGGGTTGTGTAGAACAGGCTGCAGGGCAAGGGCTCCAACAGTTAAGACATTATTTAATGTTGCTTTTATACTTCTGCAACCTGTTTGACTTACCTGACCCACCTTACAGCGCCTCAAAGGCACAGCTGGGCATCACTAACAGAAGAACTCTGTTTGGACTGAACTAAACCCATCATACATAATACCAGGAGCCAAGACCATAAAAAGGCAGTGTAAAAGAAAAATGATAATTAATCACCGTTGTGGACAAAGAGCCTTAAAATCAAATTCCCTTACATAGCTTTCAAGATATTTTAATTTATTCTAATTTCTAATATACACTTTAAAAATACCTCGTATGGAAACTGAGGCACGTCAGTTTCAAAATTCTCATTATGTCTTTATCTAGACTTCATGTTATGCAGGGAAGCCCAGTTCAAGAAAATCGATCACATTCACATTTTGGTTTAAGGTAAAAAACTGAGGGGATGATTAAAAATGAGTGTCTTTACTGTTGACAAAAAGTCAAACTCTGTTAAATATTTAAAGAGGTTTACTCTGAGCCAAATAGAGTAACCATGGCACAGGGTACAATCTCAAGAGGTTCTGAGAACGTGTGTCCAAGGTGGTCTGGTTACAGCTTGGTTTTATATTACATTTTAGGGAGAAAGAAATGACAGGCAAAGACAAATCAATACAGGTATTGATTTGGTATACAATGGTTTGGCCTACAAAGGTGGGGCACTGAGGGGCAGGGAGGGAGAAGCTTATAGGTCGCAGGTAAATTCCAAGATTTTCTGATTGGCAATTGATTGAAAGAGTTAAGCTCTGTCTAGAGAAATTGAAGTCAATAAAAAGAAATGCTTGAGTTAAGTCAAGGGGAGTAGAGAAAAACAAAGTTTTACATTATGATGAAGCCTCTGGGTCCTCAGCTTTAGAGAGGGAGTAAACATCTCTTTTTAGGGCTTAAAAAGGTTTCGGACTCTTGGTTAAATCTCTCCTGGACCTGGGAAACCTAGGGAAGAAGATTTTCTACAGAGGCAGATTTCCCCCAGACATGGTTTGCAGGGCAATTTCAAAATATTTATTGGGGTAAAATGTCTTTATTCTTGTTAGGGCCCACTATTCATCATGTGATGCTATACTGAAGTCAGGTTGGAATTTGGTGTCTTATGGCCTGAGTCTGTTTTGTCAGCCTTATGATCTCTGTTTTAGTGTTAATGCTGGTCAGGTGTACCTGAACTCCGCAAGGGAGGGGGTATAATGAGGTGTGTCAGATCTCCTTTCCTAAAGGACCTGGAATTTAGTTTTTCAGGTTTCCCTTGGCCCATCGGAATCCAGTCAATCAGCTGGAGGACTTGGAAGTTTATTTTTGGTTTACTTTCTCCAACAAAGAAAACATTAAAATGCTAACTCAGCACTATTGTAGTCTCAATTAATTAACTTGGTTTGTTAACTATGAATCAGCTGTCACTGAAGATAAATCCTTTAGGGAACAATTTCTCAGCCTGAAGTTGGTAGGTCTCCATGTACTCATGAACTGAGTTTCAGGAAGTCTGGAGGGGAAAAATGCCTTGAAAGTACATGGAAAATTGAGTGTCCATAGCTTTCAAAAGTCCTCCAATGAGTTTAAGACCCCAAACAGATTAACCCTTTGCACTAGGCGACATCTCACAGATCACCTGCCAATTTGACTACACTCTTTTGTAAAATAGTGAAAAATGAATCACTTCATATTAAATAATATAGCAGTGGAACCAATCATTTTATTGCAATGATATCCAGCTTATATGGTATTTTGGACATTGAGGAATTTATTCATGACAAAAAAATCAAAATTGTATATCTTACATTTTCCTAGTGTGTAGCAATGTGTGAAACACTCACTGACATGCATTGCAATACGCTTTAGTATGTTTTTCTTAGGCATTTAGCTCACTATTCTAAACCGGAAAGCAAATGTACTTTTACACTAAGTTATAGGAAGTAAGTGTGACTTGAGGAAACTGCTCTCCTAACCCATACATGGACACATACCTATGTAACACTGGATGCAAGGCAGCCTTACATACAACACAAAATTCTACCAACCAGTGGGACATGGGATGCTCAGCAATATTGGGCAGTTCCTGACTAGAGGGGGTCCCATGCAGGCGCTGCCTTTCTTTTCCAATTTGCCTTAAATCCTTCCTTGCTAAACTACCAGCCACTTGTTCAATTAAACTCAGTGCCTGCAGATGCACGAGCAAGACCCTGCAAACATAACTTCACCATCACTGTCTGCTGATTCTGTCTCAGGGATTCCAGAATGACTATGGCAATCTCCGTCCAGGGAGCTCTTGTCCTTGAGAGCTGTTTGGAGCACCCTTGTCAGGAGAAACTCCAAAAAGACTTCACGTTACATTTCAAAAGGCATCATGCCAACAGGGACAAGATGTTCACTTAATCAACAGAGACTGCATCCAACCAGATAATAACCTCACTAGGAACACACCATTCTGAGTCCTCACCAGAGGACTCCAGGGCCTTAAAAGAAACAGAACTCCACCAGCTCAAGATGGCTGTTTTGACAGACCCTGTCTTGTTGTCATTCGTAATCAGCACTCAGCATCTGCCACCGAAGGCTATGACCAAATCAAAGACGTCCTTGCAAGACACTGCCGTCCATCTGGATCAAGCCAGGGCACTCAGTCCATGTCACTGTCCTTGGACTGGCTTATTAGCCCCTTTTCTCCTCTCCCCTTTTCTTTTGATGTTAAATGTTACTTTGTTTGATGTGGCATGTTTAACTTATAACATTTACATGTTGCGTAAGTATTGCTTACAATACTGATTCACCTGTGGATTGGTGTGAGCGTGTGTGCCCACGGCTCTGACTGCCGAGTGAACGGGAAGCACTAGAGAGAACTGCCTTCTTGGGAACTCTATGTACCTTGTGGCTGCTGGGCTATGACTGAAATGCCATCAATAAAATCTGACCTTGTGGAAAGACACAAATGTGCATGGACCTCGTTTGTTGACCTTGCACCGCTCATGGCAAGGAGAAAGCAGCCAACAGCTAGCTATATACAATATGCTCCAGAGAAGTAAAGGCTGCAGTCACCTGAGTCCAGGGGAGCAGAGAGGAACAGACAGGTCACTGAACTGTGAAGATGTGTGTGGGCCACACACTTGCAGGTGGGACAACTCGTGGATTCAGAAGGGAACGCTCTTAGAGAAAGATGGGGCGGAGGGCAATGCTAGCAGGGGCTTCCGAGGAGAGGAAGATGAGGCAGCAAAGTCATGAAGGGCCAGGATGGCTGCTTTCTTAGCAAGCTCCAGGAGGTTCTGTTGCTGAGCCAGGTATGCGCACTAATATCTTTTCTTGTAAATTATTCCAGGAAATCTGGGCTCTGGTCAGGAGGCAATGGGCACCTGCTCAAATATGATCCTGAGCACACCTGGAAGCCCGGGCGTGAGGGGCAAATGGTCACAGGAAAGGTGAGTAGAGTGCAAACAACGCCGAGGGCAGAGCCTGCAGGTCCTAGGGATAAGGAAGGTGATGTCACGAGCTGAGAACACCAGAGGGGGAGGACGGCTAGGCTAGGAGGACGGTCTGGGACAAGCACAGCTCAGTCTGAGGCATCCTACAGCGATCCACACAAAGATGTCTAGCAGACAAGCAGAAACCGAGCCTGGAATGTCTACGAGATGAGCAGAGACAGAGCCCAGAGCTCGAGGGTCAGTGGCAGCCAGAGGTGCGACTGGGGACCTACGTGGGCTGCCATCACGAAAGCTCATGAGAAGGTGGCACTGATGCCTGTGTGCCACTGGGCAGTGGCCACAACCCTGGAGGATCTCATAACAACACCAAGGCACCCAGCAGGAGCACAGTGCCAGCGTTGCTGCCGTTTACTGAGCGCCCATCCCACAGTAGGCCTCTGGCCCTCACTGCTTCTATCACAAGGTCATGGTATCACCACCATCCCACAACAGAAAATGGGCGCCATCCGCTCCTGTCCCCTTCCGAGGCCGAGGCCTCATTCCACGGCCTACGTGACCTGTTGAGGGCTGCAGAGTCCTTCTCATCTGCCCGAAAGAAAGGCATCTTGTTCCTTTCCAAACGTGTGCTCTAAGGGGGTCCCCCACCTTCGGTCGCCAGGAGGCACGTGCTCAAATAAAAACTGAGTGTAACAACCCCAGTGAAATCTTGAGGGGGCCAGAAAGGCTACCAGAACACGGAAGGTGCTCCTCATGTCAGTAAGAGGTTTAGAGGGAGGACGCCTGAGGGGGCGGGGTCAGCAGTTGTCGGACATCAATTCCAACCATCCACTGCACAGGGCAGGGCACTTTAATTTAGAGAAATATTCAAAACAGAAACCTTGTACAAACAGAGGGCACCTTGAGCACACCCTAATTATTGGCAGGGAAAGTTCCCGAATGATTTCTCGGTGGGCATTCTGCCGCTGGATTGTTTACTGTTCCTCTCAAGCTTTCCTGAGCATGTGAACTGCACCAAAAAGCTTCATCTGAGTTGTAACTCTGTTTGCCAAACGCTCGCTGCAAAGCTGCACAGTGTCGTCATGTTTGATACACAAAGGGAGCCTCCAAGGTGACACTTTCCAAACCTGCTCCGAAACTCTCTGACATCCCTCTGATGGGGGTGCACAGGGAGTGTCTCTGCATCCTCCCCTTGAATCTGGGCTCGTGCTGCTCTGACCACAGGGAGGAGCGGAAGGGAGACTTAGTGACTGCTGAGGAGGGTCAAGCTGGCCAGTGCTTCTGATCTCAGAGCCCTGGGCCACCACAATGTGTGACCCCCTGAGGCTGGACAGGTCACGTGCAGATGCTCCAACAGCAAGGCCTAAGTCCGTCCTCAGGGGCCAGATTTGTCAGGGAAGAAGCTATCCACGAGTACATGCTCCAGCCCATTTGCTTGAGACACCCCAGCTGCGGTCCCAGATGTCACAAAGAGTCATCCCCATTTCACATTCCTGACCAACAGAACCCATGAGCGCAAACACAACAGTAGCTGTTTTCTACCTCTGAGTTTTCCAGTGGTTGTTTAAGCAGTGAGACAACCAGAGCCTAACAGAGCCAGGTCTGTCACCCGCTTTAATCCACTGACGCTCAGGTATCTAGGCTGCAGCTCTCAAGTCTGACCAGACATGGAACTGGAACCCTCCCCACCTGCAGCATTCCCTGCCACATGCTTGTGCACCCTCCTCAGCTCAAGGACACAGCTTTGCAGAAACTGGACCCCCTGGGCCAAAGTCAAGGGACAAGTCCAAAGACCCGGAGAGTCCTGACTCCCCCACCAACCGAGCCTGCTTGTGCCCCACCCGACTGTAGCCCACCTGGCCCCATCTGAACAGAACACCCCACGCGCCCGGGAAAGGTGCACCCTTACTCACCTCCGAGGAATCCCAGTCATTCTGGCACTCTGGGGAAGAGCAGACACACAACTCGCCTTGTATACAACCTGAGCTGGCACAACTGAACTGTCTCCGCCAAGCAGATAAGAATCTGCCTTATTTTTCTAACAAGAAGAGCAGCGACAGTTCTCTTAAATTGACCAGAGGTTCAAGTCAGAAGACAGGGCTCTGTTTCTAATTCTTCAAATAAGAAAGGGGAACATGCAGAGGTGAGGCGGACTGCTGGTCTCTAGATCCCACTGGAGGGGTGAGGCACTCAAAGGCTGGGCGTCAGCAGCTGCCCAGCGGGGACCCTTGCCCACTCCCTAACCTGAGGAAGCCTCACCCCACCTGGACCCTGCCCAGCAGGAGCAGCCTCAGCCACTGTCCTCAGCTGCCAAGACTGTGTCGCCTGACATGATGATCCGGAGAGAAAAGTGTCCCAGATAAAAAGGCAATTTGGGGTGCCCGCACAGGCTAACGGGCACACTCCACGAGCCTCAAGCGGAGGGCACCTGCTCGCCAGCCTTTCTTGTGCTCCCATCTCCCAGGGAAGAGCCCTGAGGAAGGCAGGGGAGCAGTCCTCTCTCTGCAACAAGCTGGGAGCCTCTGGAACTGGATATAAACCCCTGTCAGTGACTCACACCTTCCCACAGGCTTACCTAATAAAATCCTACCAACATTGCCAGGGGAAACAACTGGCCCCAAGATGTTGCTTTTTTAAAAGGCAGTTAAAAGTAGAGAACACAGTGGGTTCCACCGATGACATCTGTACCTTTAAAAAGTCTTTACACATAAAATGTCAATGTCTAGTGAAATGGGCAACTAAGAGAATAAAACCTACTGCAGAGTCAATGTCTTGCTTTTTAAAACCACATACATTTTCAAACAATACCCGTGTGTATTTGTTTATTCTAGAAGACAGTCTGGGGAACATGAGGTAAGAAGATTTTTCTATGCTTTTGTATGATTTTAGTGTTTACGACAGGAAGAAAGCTTTAAATATCTCAAGTCTGTAGAGGACGCTGATTTGGTCTGTCTAGTCCAGGTAAGGCGATATCATGACTCTCAAAGTATAATGTAAGGTTCCCCAAATCATTAACGAAAACCCTCAAAATTTGCAAGTCAGAAGAGCCAGAAATTCAAAACCATTTACTTAACTACTTCGAGGAAGTTTACTGCTCTATTGTAAAAACCTGGATAAAAGAGACTCCCTTCCACAGGGAACCCTCCGTCAGTGGACAGGACAAATGGATATTTTACACCAAAGCACGTCCTGGACCACGGCAGCAGCATCACCTGGGAACTTGCTGAACTGAACCCACACAGGGTTCCTGTAATGGTCTCAGTGTGTGTCTCCGCAAATTCACATGCTGAACAGCCAATGTGCAAAGCTCCCACAGGTGGGGCTTGTGGGAGGTGACCAGGTCTTGAAGGCAGTGCCCTCATGAACGGGACTGCTGTCCTTATAAAAGAAGCCAAGCTGCCTCACCCTTTCCACCATACGAGGATACAGCAAGAAGGTGCCATCTGTGAACCAGGAAGCCAGACTCCAGACACCGAATCTGCCTGTGCCTTGATCTCAGACTTCCCACCCTCCAGAACTGCGAGAAACACATTTCCGTTGCTTTGTTACCACGGCCTGGGCTAAGACAGCCCTCCACTCAGGGATCAGAAACCCTGGGGTGGAGCCCCCCACGGGGTTTTAGCGAGTGCTCCAGCGATGCCGACACTGCTCCCAGTCTGAGACTCTCCGCTGGGGGCAGCCCACGGGGTCCTCACTGGCTCACAGCCTGTTGACACCCCATGTTTTGGGAAGACAAAGAGCAGCGTCACACAAACGTCAGGAAGAGCCTCTCAGCTGACACCCCATCTGTCGCAGGCACCACGGTTCTAGCTGCCCCTTCTCCCAGGTGACTGGGTGGCAGATCCCGTCGATGCGTCCTTCCCCGTCCCCATCTCTGTGCCTGCTCTGCACCTCCGAGATCCTTCTGGCTCCACCACCTCCGTGTGGCACGTCTCCCTCCCTTCCAGATGGTTCCTGAGAGCCGCTGTCTTTGCTGTCTTCCAGCTCCGTTCGGAATTCTCCAAATCAACGTGCTCACCAGCTTGATCATCAAAACATCTTGAGCCTGCACCACATGTATGTACATGTACCAAGTACCACATTCACTTTAACAGAAATTTGAAAGGTAAAAGGATGAGGTAAAAAGGGCATGTGTACAAAGGCGTGTGCGTGTGTGAATACCTGTGTGTATTTATGTTTTGTTTATGTGTGCATCTATACATGTCTGTGTATGAGTGTGTATGTGTGTTCATATGTGTCTATATACATGTGTGTATACACAGATGTGCAAATATGTGGGTATACATGCGTGTGTGTGCATGTATATGGCAGTTCCACAATCTCTCACAACACCCCATGTGGAGTCTTCGCGGGGCATGTTCCCCTCCAGCATAACAGACACCTGGCACCCGTCGTCACCCCTGGGCCCCATCGCCTCCCCTTGTCCACTTCTCCATCACCTGCAGCAAGCAGTGTCATTCTGATCACACCCAGCCTCCCCAGCCTTCCTGACCTGGCTACATATGCACTTTTCGACTGTGAAATAAGCAGTGCCTGATCACAAAGGAGTCTCGTCTCTCTCTAATCAAGGGCAGGACGGTGCTGCCAAAGCTTGCCCAGGACCAGGTGTCAGTGGGGGGACTGGGCACAACTTGAACCTTTGCTCTGCACAGCAAAGCCCTGTGTGGTCACTGGTGTCCAGCCTTCCTTCTCCTGAGGTGCCAGGTGCTCCCTCCCTCGGCGACCCCGTGTACCGGGGACTCGGACACAGGCAGAGCACTTTCTCCAGTCCCTGCTTCTGGAGACAGGATGCTCAGGGGACCCTTGGCGAATGAGGTCCCTACGGTGTCCTCCACCCTAACACTGAACCCTCGCACCTGCTCTGACTTCAGACCCTGGCCCTGCTCTGGGCCTCTCCACAAAGGCCCTGGTCTGTAGCTCTGTCCTCGGAGACCCTGCGTGGCCTCACCACCTCTCAGACACACGCCTGGACCCTTCCTCGTGCCACTGCAGAGGCTTCTGTCTGCTCCTGTCCCTGCCTCTACAACGAGGACAGGGTCCCTCTCCCATTCATTCTGTAGGTTACTCTGTAAGTGCAACGTTACAGAATGAAGACGATGACAACAAGGACTTAAACAGGACTGTCCTCCAAGCCCAAGACACGATTTGAGATACGGCTCTAAAGCGCCAAGCGTTGTGCTCTCTCCTCAAGGGGTTTCACTCGCATCCAAGAAGGCTGGAAGAACAGCAGTCCGAATGACCAGAACTTCCCACTAGCAGCCCCACTCCGGCAAAGCCTTCCTGCTATTTAACTGGGAACACACTGTGATATACACCTACAACCGAGGTCTGTGCAGCCGCTTAGCTGAGTGGGGCAGATCTCTGCACTGGAGGGTTTCCTCCATCTATAAAGTAAAAAAGCAAATCACAGAAAAATCAACAGTTCAAAACCATTATATTTGTAGAGCACCTAAAGACATTCCACAAACATACCATACAAAGGAAACTGCGTTCTCTGGGTGACTTACACCTAGTACTAAACTGTCATCCCGTAACCTAGGAGAAGGCAAACAGGCTTAGCTGGAAGGGGGCAGGGCTTTCCACATGCTTCCAGTTAGTCTGACTGTTGAAATTATGAATCAAAACCGAGCCCCCAAATTACACCTTCCTATCCAAATTAAAAATGACCCTTGGCCACCAAGTCCCGTGGTCCCCGGGTTCTCCAACTCGTGTAGTACTTGGCAGCAACCAGCCTACAGAAAGCTGCCTGCATGATGCACCTTCACAACAAGTACCTGACTAATTCTCAGAGCTGGAGTTAAGGTACAATGTCTATAAATCTTCACCCAAGAAAGTCATGTACTTGCTGCCATGAGAAGCAGGACACTGATACACTTGTAAACAAGGTCCACTTACACATATCACTCAAGGTCCAGTCTACAATGCTACAATTTAACAAGGAAACATTAAAAAATCTCTTAAGCTGAAACACCAGCATCAGACAAGAAGCGCCGCCAGAAAGGCAATTCAAGCATCATGGTTGTCGCCATGGTCCCGCTACGGTGAGGCTCAAATCACATCAGGGCCCTCACTCTTCATGGTACATGCCGAGACAACACTGTGTTGTTCTCTGAGCAGTCACGCCCCCGAGCAAGGCATGGGAACCTGGCTGCCAAGAGAGTACCTCTCTGAAAACAGCTGACGGGACCAGCTCCGCTCAGATGCTTTATTCTCAGCGGCTCCCAGCAAGCACCACACATTAAGTTTGAGAATAACTGCTGATGAATCTATTTTTAGAATGCCTAAGGCAAAGAAAGCAAGGGCAAGAAAAAATGCCAGGTAGGAAGAAAAAGTAAATTCAGACTTCTCACCACAACTTCTGGAGGGAGGAACCACCAGTCAGCCAAACCCAGAATGCTACGATATGACATAACGTGTAAAGTTGTATTTATTTTAGAAAGTAGAACTCTATGACTAAGAAGATGGAAAAAATGTAAACACATTAAAAAGTAGTATAGCAGGCAAAGGAGAAATTTTTCATAAAAGGGATTAGGGCTATGGAGCTAATTTTACTGCTTACTGCTGAAAAGTCTTGTGAGTAATAAATTAGATACCGGATCTTTATGTAGAAGGCTAAAGAGAAAATAAGCTTTCCAAAAGAAAGACACGACAAGACTTCCCTGAAGACTCAAAAGAAAGGTCTAACTAAATGAAGAGATACACACTACATCCAGGAGTGAATTCATTTTATGTGTGTAAATTGTGATTGGCGTTTCATCTTCTTTGCACGTCACTCTGTAGCTTATGCACACAGAACACCTTACCTTCCCATTTCTACCTTATTTCGCAATTTTTAAATGGGAGTTTACAACCTCTTAATGACAGTTTTGAGTCAGCCTTTTCACAGTTTGTCCAAAAGGGGCAGAGCGGGAAGGAAGGCAGGCGAGGGACTGAGGAAGGCTATCTCTACACCACAGAGCCCTGGGCACAACCAGCCACTATACCCACACCCCAACTGAGGGGGCAGGGGCCCTTGGGGCTCGTTCTCCACGCTGTTGTGCCCCCCATGTGGCCGGTCCCGGGCCAGAACTGTTTGGAGGTCAGCCTAACGCGCCCTGACAATGCCAGTCTTCTGCCGGCAGCCTCCACGGGCAGGGGCAGAGGCCACAGGTATGCAGAAAAGGCGGGGCAGAGGGGATGGGTGTGAAAGTGAGGGGCTGAGAGCCAGGGGTGAGGCTGGAGAGTGGGGGGTGGGTTGTAGACGAGGGGTGCATCTGCAGGCTAGGGGATGGCAAGAGTGGAGGGCGGGCAGGTGCAGGGCAGGTGAGAGCGAGGGGGTGGGCCTTGGGAGGCTGCTTCTGGAGGAGCTGGAAGGGTGCAGCCTGGGAAGGTGGCGTACCACTTGCAGCAGGTTGGGGCACCTTGCTTCTCCATCCACGGTAACTTCTCTATCCACGGTAACTGGGGCCGGCCCTGCAGACAACAGCTTAGAGAGGATGCTACCGTCCAGCCAGAGGAACGGCCTTCCCGCCATCTCAGCTGGGAAACCCAAGGTCTTGGGGGGCTTCCATTCAGCCAAGTTTTCTGGACACATTTCATGAAAAGCCTCCACCGCCACCTCCACTTCATACCTATTAGGATGGCTGCTTTAATCACTGACTAAAATAAAATTAACATGTGCGGGCAAGGGTAGGGAAAAAACAGAACCCTTGTGCACTATTGGTGGGGATGTAAAACACAGCTAGGGAAAATGGCATGCCAGTTCCTCAAGGAGTTAACACAGAGTCGTCATCTGGGCCAGCGATTCCACTTCTGGGTAGAGACCCCAAAGCACTGAAAACAAGGACTTGGGGATATCTGTATTCGTACACCCATGTTCACAGCAGCACTATTCAATTACCCAAAGGGGGAAACAACCCAGGTGTCCACGGACAGAGGAATGGGTCAACAAAACATGGTCTAGCCACACAACGGAGTATGATTCAGCCTTACAAAGGAAGGAAATTCTAGCACATGCTGCAACATGATGAACCTCGAGGACGTTATGCTCTGGAAATAGGCCAGGCACAGGAGGACGGACACTGCAGAATGTACTAATACGAGCCTCCTAGAGCAGTCAAGTTCATAGAGACAGAAAGGAGAATGGTGGTTGCCCAGGGCCTCTGGATACCTCGGAATCACTGAAGCCAGACTGAGACCTGGGACATGGTACTTAACTGCCCTACGCCTCAGTTTCCCTATGTATAAAATGAAGAGAGTGCCTCCACCCCCACTCCTCATTATAGGACAGCAGGGTGATGACAGGCGGTCACTCCTGCCAAAGTGAAGGCTGCACTGCAGCAGCTGCACGAAGGTGTGGGAGCCCCCCCGCCAGGAGAATACCCACAGGTAAAGCCTGGGGATGGCCGAGAGAGTTTCGGCAGGAGTATCCTCGCGCTGTATCAAGACACAGGGGCAGGGACGTGGTCATTGAAATGTTAGGATGCACTTTGGTATGAGAGCAGGGGATTGGCAGTCTATAGAAGAGCAAGAGGAACTAAGAGGAAGAAGAGAAGTAAAACCCTGATTCGACTACATGTGAGTTTTGCCGAGAACCACTGCTCATGAGAACCCGTCATTCACAGCTCATGGCCATTTCCACAAGAGCTGCCGGTGACCTCCTTGACGAGCGTCAGATTAATTTGGTTTTTTCCCTTGACTGCAACTGAGCCATGCTACATTTCCGTCTCTGTTGCTGATATAACTCAGCTGTCTGCTCATGCCTAAGAAATTTTTTAAAAAGTCACCTACGGTATATATGTCAACTAAATTCTAACTTAGAACCAGCATGTTTTGCTTTCAATTTCTCAAAATGCTATAAAAATATTCAAAGATACTAAGAATAACATTCTAAGATCTCACCACCCTAACAAAATTGTTTTTATTTTCTAGTACATTCAGACTCCTTCTGAAAAAGGCTGCTTTGAAGAAGTTCAAATGTTTTCTGCTGTTGCTTTACTTCAGTTATTTATTTTGGTTGGAGCAACTCTAAAAAGCTTAACTGAAAAGAAACCGGTGGATTACCTCTCCAAATTCACTCCTCTTCCTTCTAAAGAAAAGGCAACGAGGAAACCCTCAGCCCCTCGAAGCAGCTCCCACGTGCTGGCTGTCACGGCCCCTCCTGCCTGGAGCTCCTCCACTGCACAGTCACTCTGCAGCATCACACCTGAAAGCATCTTCTTCCCAGGTGGCTCATCAACTGATGCTAGCATCTCTTTAGAGAAATCCTTTTTAGTCCTCATAGTATTCGAAACAAATGACGATGACCCGCAAGGTATAAAAGAGCACAGTATTTTCATTTTATAAGCAGGAAAAAAAATGAAACAGAAGCTTAGGTGTCTTGCCCCAAGTGACAGGGTAAGTTGAATCAGGTTGAGACCATTCCCTTTCAGAAAAAGGATGACCCTGAATCATTCCTCATGTTTATCTTTCAGGTAAGACCTAAGACCCATCACATCTGTAAAACATAAAGCAAGAAAAGAAACTTGCATAGGTATTAATGTGGGCTCAACACACATGGAGAATCTGGCAACTGGCCACATCCAGTAAACACTGATTCGTGAAAGCTCTCAAACGTCACGTTTGACACACTCTTGACTTCTTAGCTGTCACAGTCCATTTGGGCTGCTGTAACAAAATGCCATAGACTGGGTGGCTAATAACCAGAAACTTATTTCTCATGGTTCTGTAGGCCGGAAGTCCAAGATGAAGCCACTGGCAGAGCCTGTGTGTGGTGAGGACTCAATTCCTGGTTCCCAGAGGGAGCCTTCTTGCTGTGTGCTCACATGAAGGAGTGGGCAAGAGAGTTACTGGGTCCCTTTCATGAGGGCACTAATCCCATCTCCATTGGCCAGTCACCTCCCAAAGGCCCCACCTCTTAATGCCAACACCTTGGGGCTTAGGTTCCAACATGATTTTGGAGGGGACACAAACACTCAGATAACAACACTGGCCGATACAGAATACATCAGGACCAAAACCCACCAACATATCTACAGAAGGTTAGGGAGCACAGGAGCGATGCACAAAGCAGAGCCCACAGCTATGCTAGCTGACCCCAAAATGCAAAACTGACACTTGGCCCTGCCCTAACGTTTGCATACTTAAGACATGTTCATCAAAATCTCTCTCATGCTCATGGAATGCTTAATTGTCTCATTGGGTCAAGTTTATATTGAGTCAGACTTCCAGGTTCTGCCTTTATGGGCCGCAAAGATTCCTGCTCCTTGCACTGTGCCACCTCCAGCCTCTGTCACCTTCACCTTCAACTCCACTGTCCAAACCCCATCTATGCACGAAATGCCCCGGGCTTTAAGGGCATTCGTTCCATCAAAGTCTCAAGTCTCATTTCTCTCATGGTACTCAGCAATTTACCTTGACCACTTTACCTTGTCCAGTTTCTTAGGACTACACGGGACAATAGTGAAATTGTTGAAAATAAAGACGCCCAGGTCCTAAGCCCTGTTTCTACCCACAGAACACTTCTGATACTAAGGGCTTTTCCCACACCAAAAACCAATTCTTTAATTCTCCATATACCACTGGGTGCCCAATGATTCGATTCAATTCTGACTCCTTGGAGAAATTGCTGATTCTGGGCTTAGGGCAGGGAAAGAACAAGATGAGCCTGAAACATCTAGAGATCAAGGAAGTTCTCAAAGACTAAAGGAACCCATGGGTCTACAGTGATTTAAAAAAGACCAACGTAAGTCTGATGGTGGCCCCCTAAAATATGTCCACATCCTAATTCCTAGAACTTATGAAAGTGACCTTACTTGGAAAAAGGGTCTTTGCAGATGTAGTTAAAGATATGCAGACAAAAAGATCACCCTGGGTTATCCAGTTGAGCCCTAAATCCACTGATCAATGTTCTTTTAAGAAACACTCAGGAGTCATTTGGCAGACCGAAGAGCAGGCCACGTGACCACAGAGTGGTGCAGGCACAAGCCGGAAACCCTGGAGCCACGAAGGAGCCTTCCGAGGGAGCTCAGGCCTGCCAACACCTTGATTTCAGACTTGTGGCCTCCAGGACTGTGAGAGAACACATTTGTCTTGTTTTAAAGCCACTTAGTTTGGGCTAATTCATTACAGCAGTCACAGGAAACTAATACAGACAGTGAGAGAAGGAGTGAAGGAAAGCTCTTTTCAAAAGAATGCCAGTTGATCAACGTAGAAGGAGTTACAAAATTAGAAAACCACTATTTGCAGTCCCCAGTATACAAACCGGTTCAGAAAAGGATAATCAATGAACACTAAATGCACTGGCTAGAGAACAGGAACAGTCACCGAGAATCACCTCACAGACTGTGTGCCACAAAAACGTGCCTTTAACATGAAGTGAATGGAGCTCACCCCTTCTAGGGCACCACACTCAGCATCACTGCTGGCGGGACCACCCAGGCATGGCATGTCCGCCAATGTGATGCCAATTAACAAGCACTACTATAAAAAAGTTCAGTCAAATTTAATCACAGGGAAACAATCAGATACAACCAGAATGAGATATTTTACAGAATTGGCCTGGGCTCTTTTGTTTAAAGAAAAGGTAAATATCATGCGAACTCCCTCAAAAATTCCAGCTGTTACGGCTCCCGAAACTGAGAGTCATAACAACCAAGTGCAAGTGTACAACCTGAATGGATTTTAGATTTTAAATAAAAACAACCCAGAAAGGCCGTCGGAGACATTTACTGTGCAATTAAGAGAAATTTAAATATAGACTATATCTTAGATTATATTGTTTATGCTATTTTTTAGGGTGTGACAATGATAATAAAATTATACACCTGCATGCCTTTATACTTAAGAGATAACTGAACTACTTAAAGGTGAAGTGTTATTATGTCTGCAACTTTCAAATATTTTGACAAAAAGGTACACATAAAATAGATATAAAGAGAGAGAAAGAACAAAGGTGGGAAAAAACGTAAGCAACTGGTGAGTCTAAGCAGAGGATATCTGGATGTTTGCTAAATTATTCTTTCAGTAGACAAGGCAGAAAAATAGGTACGGAAATTTTCCACATAAAATGTTGAAGATTTACTATAACAATTTACAGGCTGCACCTTCAACCCTGGAGGAAGGGAGAGGGAAGAGCCCGGCAGGTCGGGGAGAATCCCAGAAACCCGCATTTGACAAGCCCAAGCTCCACTGGTCCTACTCTGCTTGCTTTTCGTGGGCCCTTCTTCACCTGCAGCCCGTCGGCGCCATGATGATGTCTGACGTGCTGCGGGTCCTTCATGGCAGCAGGCCAGGAACTGCCTCCTGAGTGAATTTACAAGGGCAACTGCCAGTCGCAGGGGAGCTGATTATGTTAAGGGCCAACTTGTACTCTAAGGAAAATCCCAACCTCAGAGAAGTATGGAGTCTGTTACCACAAACGCAAAGCTAATGCACATAAAACATTACTTGATATGGTTTTCAGGTGCATACCTTTTCTTTTGGGGGAAGAACAGCCACGGGAAAGGTGCCTCAACCAAAGTGTCATACACCAAAATCCATGATACGCCAAAAACTGCGTATTACTAGATGTCCCAGCTATAGTATTTGAGCGCGAAAGATGAAAAGATAATGGCTCCTCAACCCACCAAAATGCCAGAAAAATTCTTCCTTTCTTTTGTGTTCTTGTTGTTCAATGAATAAATTCACATGGACAGGGGACAGGGGAGCCAGCTACAAAATGCTGCTGGAAAGAGGGAAGATGGATGCATGTAGAGGGACTAAGAAAACACAAACCCACGGTGGCAGTGGGTTCTAGGTATAACAGATTGATGCCCAGAAAGGGTCAAGAATGGGCCAGGCCTGGTACATCTGCAGTGGAGGGAGGGGACAGTTAAGACAGGAAATTTGACTTTCAAAGATAGCTAAGGAGCAGGACAACTTTCAGCTCCAGTTCCCACCCTGGCAGGAGACCAGCAGCTCCATCTCTGAAAAGGGTGGAATAGGGATCTCTGGACAGGGGCGCCCCGGTCCACCTGGGGTGGTCGGGTTACTGCTCAGGCAAGCAGCCCTCTCCCCACTGGCCTTCAGGACGCAGGGCGCCACGCCTCCCTGTCTGGCAAGGGCCAAGGAAAGTTTTGTCACAGCAACCCTGGAGGAGAGAGCTACAGCACTGAGGTCAGCCATCTCCACTGTGAACTGGCGCAGCTCACAGTGAAAGGGTGCTGTCGAACTCCTCCAGAGTCCCCCACTCAAACATGAACAGACACTCCGAACACAGCCACAAACAGGAAACGAGGATGCGACCAGGAGGAACAAGCCTCTTCAGCGAGAAGAAACGGAATGCACAAACACAATGATCACGAAAAGAACGCGCCATGAAACGAAGACCATGTTTCAGTCAATAAATCAAAAAATCAGCCGGGCGTGGTAGCGCATGCCTGTAATTCCGGCTACTCGGAAGGTTGAGGCGGAAGGATCGCCGGAGCCCAGCAGGTCGAGGCTGCAGTGGCCGGGAGCAGCCACTGCACTCCAGTCTGGACGACAGAGTAAGACTCCAACTCAAAAAAAAAAAAAAAAAGAAAAAAAAATCAAAGAACAAAAAAGCACTCTTACACGAAACAGCAAAAATAAAATTTTTAAAAATCACTGAAGAGTATAAATGCTAAGATGAGCAAGTTTCAGAAAGTGCAGCGCAAATTTAAACTAGTAGAAAATAGGAAATAAAAGGACTGGTCCCAGCAATTCTACATCAGAGTAATAGTGGTTCTAGAAAGAGAGAGTGTAGAGAATGGGAGGGGAGAAAAGAGCCAGAGAATAACTCAAGAATACTCCCAAGACTGCAGAACAAGTGTTTCTGGATTGCAAAAATACCCAAGATGCTAGATAAAACACATTATGGCCTAGCACTGTGGATCTCCGAGCACACGGGGATGCATGAGTCAGGGCAGGCTTCCTCAAGCCTCAGCATGGAGCAGCCTGAAAACCCCCAGAGGCTTGAAAAACAAAGACATATTCTTCAAGTTTATTTCAATCAAATGGGGTGGAATGGAGTGGGATGGGGTGGGCGGGAGGGCACTCAGCTCACGGAGCACCATCGTCTTGAACGCTGCAGATGCAGAAAGAAAACTCCGGCAGCAACTTAAACTCGCAGCTAAATGCTGGGCCCAGAAGTGAAACGCAGCCCTTTCATCCAGTTCCTAGGCAGGCCTCGGGCACAGTCCTGGGCACAGCGACCTATATGAGGCCACCAAGCACAGGGAGTGAGGAAGGGCAGACCCATCAAGAGCCAGGAGACGCAGCTGGAAATGTGTGGTGGACACGGACTAGCACGGGCAAAAAGAAGACCCTACAATCTTCCAGAAGGACAAGGACTGGCTTGAAACTCTTCAACAATGCCAGAAACCAGAAAGGAAGGGACCAACGCCTTAACAGTTCTGAAGGTGCTTTTTTTCCTAGAACCATCATCATCTATCAAGCATGAAGGCAGAAAAGACACTTAGGGACCAAGTCTCAAAATTCGCCTCCTGTCACATCCAAACCAGGCAGTGAAATAAGAAAGAGGAAGCCCAAAACACAGGCACCCAGCAGTGGCAGCTCCAGGCAGAAAGGGAGGGGAACTGAGACACGAAGTTGTGCGGTCCCCGGGTGCACAGGCTAGGACAGAAGGAGGCTCCCAGGGCCCTCCTCCAGGAAGGTGTGCTGACAGAGGGCGTCCTGAGGCTGCTGAACTTCTTGAGGGAAGGAGTGGACAACTGGCAAAGCGTCTGAGTTGGATCTGTCACAGCACATAGGAAGCAAAGCAAGTCAAAAAACCAACACACGACCAGCAGCAAAGAAAACAAAAAGTAACGTACAAATGACTCACTAGGCAGAGCATTTACCCAGTCCTGCTCGTCGTAAACACTGCATGGCTGATCTCCTCACGATTACACATCTACATGGGGGGCGCTGAGCATGGGTGGGGAGAGGAAGAAAGAGAATAAACAATCATCTTCCAGAGAACAAAGGCGTGAGGTAATATCTACAACTGAAAACTCAGGAAGGTGATTCAGAGGCACAAAGATAAATACCAAAATCATCAGCTAAAAGAAACGAAGAGCTTGCTTCTGGGCAAGGGAAAAGGGGCGGGGGGTGAAGTTGGCCTAATAAACCCTGCAGACCATCTGACTTTTTAAAGCCAGATGCAGGTTAAAAGACAAAACCACTAAAGGCAACCCAAGCCGAGTCTCTGCCTAGGAGCTGCCCGATTTTCAATTCAATAAGACGGGTACCCACGGAGGTCTTCCAATGGGCTATCAGCACCACTTCAAGTGCTACAAGGGCTGAAACACATACAACACAAACTCAAGTACGATGCAAGTTGGTGTATGGTCAACCCCCAAGGCACGGCGCAGAAGAGCTATACGGTGACAGAAAGGGGGACTCCTCCGGGAAAGATGTGAGGGCAGAAAGAAACACCGACAGACCCTGAGCCCTGGAGCCCTACTTCTTGAAGGGAGACTGGCTCGCAGTGAGGGTGTAATTTGGGAATAGGAAAGTTTTTTTCAAATAGGTGAGATTTGACTTGTCACAGGGAGGGCAAGATTACTAACCAGGAAAAGCAGAGATTAGAAGGCACAGCTGTCACTGTTGAGGGAATACATTTTCAGCATCCTCGGATGCTCTCAGTCAGAAGCCCAGTAACATATTTTCCATGTAAAGTGGCTCAGACTCAGCATAGCTGCTGAGCATAAACACTGCCTTCACCCTAATCCTAAACCTCTCAGAGCTAAAAGGACCCCTGTGGGGATCTGGACCCCAGGCTTGCCTGCTCTGGCCCTGTCTTCCAGGGCAGCCTCGTTGCTATACTTTGTTTTCACATCTCAAAGACAATACCCTTCTTTGCGTTTCCAGAATACTCCTGGCTCTCGATTGTCCCAGGTCCATCCCACATGCTGTTCCTTCTGGAACACTTTCTAAGTATCTTTCCAATCTCAGCTCACTTCTTGATTCCTCAGGAAAACAAGCGGCCCTGGCGGCTCTCACTCAGGAGTCTGTCACAAGCTCGGACGCTTTCTTTTCCTTCACACCAGTTTGCAATTTAACCCTCATGTGGGTGGCTATCTAATTCGTGCCCACTTCACCATCTTGGTCGGTGGTTCTCAAAGAGGAATCCTAGAACCTAGCAACGGCATCACGGGAAAAACTATTTGGAAATGCTGAACCTCAGGCCACAGCCCAGACCTACTGACTCAGAAACCTGAGGTGGGAGGCAGCAATCTGTTTTTTAAAAAATCCCCCAGGTGATTCTGATGCCCGCTCAAGCCTGAGAACCCCTGCACTAGACCAGGCGGCCTCTTTACTCCGTGCCATCACGGTGTGCCCTGGTGCCAAGTCCAGCAACAGACAACAGTAAGAGCTCCGCAGGTTTCCTGCTCCAATGAATGACTGGCGAAAAACTTTCCATGGCTTCATACACCCCCTCCCTTATTTATCGGAAACCCCCATGTCTAGCTTTGGAAGCCCCCCTCCCATCAGCCCTGAACCTGCTGTCTGAAGACCTGGGCTCCTGCCCTGGCTCCCAGGCCTCTCTGGGCTCAAACCCCGGCTCTCCACCACTCACCATCTGCGTGATCAACCATAAATTCCCATTCTCTCTCGGCCTTACCTTCCTCACCTCTAAAACGGGAAAAATTATGGCCCCCACTGAAGTATAGGGCTGCTGAGACCGTTAAAGGAGACACTCGGAGTCGCGACCGCACATTCCCGGTCAAGCACTCAACAAATTGGGCATCGCCGTCACGGCAGTCATTCGCCTGGGAGTGGTTCCCCCCCGAGTCCCGGCGTTCCGAAGCCCGGCCACACACGCCGCAGGCCAGCCCGTCCCCCTTGCCGAACGACCCGCGCCCACCCCCGTCGCGGCCTGGCACCTCCCCGGGCAACCCGGACTCCGCGGGGGCCTCCCCACCGCCGGGCTGCGGCGGACAGGCGGGGGCGACCCGCCCTGGCCTTCCCGGCGCTTCGCGGCAGCCGCCTCCGCCCGGCGGCGCCCGGGGAGCCAGCCCTCGGGGCCCGAGCGGCGCTGGCGGGCGGCGGCGTCTCGGCGCGTCTGCCGGGCGGCGGGTTCGAGTCCAACTTCGCCCCCGCCGGGCGCCCACGGCCGCCACGAGCGCGCGCTCGCGTCGCGCGGCCCTGAGGAGCCGCAAGGCCGGCGCCCGGCTGCCCCGGCCCGCGGAGGGTCCCCGCCCCGTCCCCGCCGCCGGCTGCGGGGCAGGACTCGAGGCCCGCCCTCCGCGCCCGGCCGGGGCGCAGCGCGGGCCGAGACCTCGGCGGCCCGGAGTCCCGCGCGGAGTGCCTCTCGGGCGCAGACGTCGGAGCCGGCGCCGCCCGCAGCCGCCCGCCCGCCCGGAACCGCCGGCCGGCCCTCGCCGGCTCCCGGGCGACGTGGACCGCGGCGCCGCCGCCGACCCGGCGACCGGGGGGGGCGCGCCCGGGCCCGCGGGGCCGAGCGTGCGGCGGCCGGGCGGAGCGGGGACGCCCGCGGCGCAGCTCCGCCGCGCGCGGGGATGAATGGGCGCCGGCGCACTCACAGGCGACGTAGGCGAGCAGGGCGACGGCCAGCAGCAGCTTCATCCTCCTGCGGTGCACGGCGGACACGAGGCGCAGCAGCGCCTGGCTCACCATGCCGGGCGCCCGCCCGCCCGCCGGCTGCACAATGCGCGGCGGCCCGGGCCCCGCCCCGCCGCCCGCGGCCCCGCCCCC
>CAUYQG010215260.1:0-26734 GCA_963574415.1 Tarsius wallacei | reverse complement strand
GCGTTCTGGGAGGGCTTCCTGTAGGAGGCAACCTGGGAACTCTGATCTGAGAAGTTAGTTACTTCCAAAAGCCAGTTACCAGTTACCTCCTCCAGGATAGCTGCCTCCAAAAGCTAGTGTCTGGCTCCATTCATTCATCTCCCATAGGTGCTGGGCATGGTTCAAGGAGGTGCTGGGTGCAAAACAGGCAAAAATCCCTGCCAGGACGGGGCACAGGGTAGGGGAATCCAGAAGCTTAAGAATGACAAGATCATTCTGGAAGGGAAAAACTGCTGGGAAGGAAATAAAACCGAGCGAGGGAGGGAGAAGTAACTGCCCCTGGTTTCAAAACAAGATCCATAAAAACTCATCTGATCGAGGGTGCCACCTTCTCCCAGGGCCGGGCGCCTTATCAGCCTCTGGCAGAGGTTGCGTGGAGGAGAAACTCCCCCCCAGTGACCCTGCTGCCTTAGCTGCCCTCCTAGCTGTTAATGAGCACCTTCTGCATGCACTAGGCAACGTTCTGGGAGTTAGTCCGGGTGGGGGTGGAGGGAGGGTTCTCTGTGCCCTTGGGCACGTCACTCCCCCTGAGGACCTTGGTCTTCTTCAGTGGCGAGGGCTTCAGGGGGTTGTGAGAAATCCCCCAGGCAGAGTGAAGCCAGTCCTGGTTCTGAGGGGCTTGGACTATTCCCCATCCACCTCTGAACTCTGCGGTTCATCTGCACACTGGGGTTACTTGCCCATCCATCTGCATCTGTCATAGGGGCAGGAGGAACTGCAGTAAACCACGATACTAATAAAATAAACTGCCAGGCGCAGTGGCTCACGCCTGTCGTCCCAGCACTTTGGGAGGTGGAGGCAAAAGGATTGCCTGAGCCCAGGAGTTCGAGACCAGCCTGGGCAACTTGGTGAGATCTCCTCTATAAAATAAATCAAAAAATTCGCCGGGCATGGTGGCCTGAGCCTGTGGTTCCAGTCACTTGGAAGGCTGAAGCTGAAGGATTGCCTGAGCCTGGCAGGTCAAGGCTGCAGTGGCCATGAGTGTGCCCCTGCACTCCAGCCTGGGCAACAGAGTGAGACTCTGACTCAAAAAAAAAAAAAAAGGATAGGACATTGGGATTTCATATTTATATTTCTTCTTAAATCAGTTTTTATTGTTTCTTTTTATGTATCTTTTGATGAATATCATGTTTTAAGAATTTATAATTTTATCTGTTTAAAATTTATTAACATTAATTGATACCCAATATTCCCTTATTACTTCAGTATCTCAGTGAACTCTTCTTTTATTCTTAATATTAATACTTTTAATTTCTCTCTTATTTTTCAACTTCTAGCTAGACATTTATTAATTTTTTTAGCCTTTTGAAACATTGTTTGCCTTTTTAATTTTCGTTATTGTTTACTTTCTATTTCATTGATTTCCTTTTTTTATTTCTTTTTTGTCTAATTATTTAGAATTTTATTTATGCTTTTTCTAAATTTTCAAGGTGGAAGTTAAGATCCTGGGTTTTACACCATGCTGGGATTTTATTTTAGGCTTCTAGAGAGTTCTGAGCAGAGCATGGCATGCCCTGGTTTCTATTTTAGCAGACAAAGGTAAGTGCAGGGCTTGGTACCTCAGACGATGAGAAGAAGATCAGTTGGGGAGGGCATGGAGGCCTATCCAGGTAAGGTTTGAGATTTGCTCTCTGGACAGTAGTCCTTTCCCTCACAAGTTTATGGAAACCAAAGGGAGTAACTTCATGTTGAGTAGACCTTCCCTGTAAGCAGTGTGCAGTGGTGGGATGGAGGGTGAGATGGAGACAGTTCCAGGGTGTGGGTTAGTCTAGCAGGAGGCAAGGTTTGCTCTCTCAGGGGTCAGACTGCTTTGGTTTGAGCCACCATGTAAACAACTACTGCTGTGTGGCCTTGGGAGAGGTGCATACCCTCTCATGGTATTCTGGAGAATGGAGTCAAGGGCTCAGCCCTCCTTGTGGGGTTCCTCTAAGGATTAAGTGAAATCATCTAAGGAAAGCCTTGAGCTGAGGGCCTGGCAAGCACTGAGCACTCCATGAGAATCTATAAGCATATTCTTATGTAGGGTCTCACATTCAGAGAAGCTTCTTGGCTTCAGTGGGGAAACTCTGATTTAGAGTAATTCACCATTTTAATGCAATGAATTGACTCAGTGCAGAGGGAAATGGGAAAACAGGGGGAGACCACAGTCCAGGGAGCCTTGGGTGACCTGGTCAGCGAAGAGAGGATTCCTTTCAGGCGAAAACTCTCAACCACTCTTGGGTGCTATTTTGGTTGGTTTTGTCTATTAGCATCTTCCTTTATTTCCCAAGTATGTCTGGGAGGGAAGATCTATTCTTTGGCAACGTTACTTCTAGCTCCTGCTGAAAACTCCCTGTCCAGGAAGAAACAAAAGAATTATTACTGGACCTGGGAGCAAGTTCTACTTCTAGACCTCTGTTCAATTCTTTTGAATGAACATGTTCTTTGATGCTTTTTTGAATCTAATTTTATTATTTTGATTGATTGATTGATTGAGTTGGAGTCTCACTCTGTTGCCCATGCTGGAGTGCAGTGGCACACTCACGATCACCCCAGTGTCGACCTACTGGGCTCTGGTGATCCTTCCGCCTCAGCCTTTCATGTAGCTGGAACTACAGGTATGTGCTACCATGCCCAATCAATTTTTTATTTATTTGTAGAGATGAGGTCTTGCCAAATTGCCTGGGTAGGTCTCGATCATTTGGGCTCTGGCAATCCACTTGTCTCGGCCTCCCAAAGTGTTGGGATTACAAGCTGAGCCGCCGAGCCCAGTCTTGAATCTAATCTTAAAATGATAATCTTGAATCATTTAAAAAAATATTTCAAAAATTTACTTCATTTCATTATAAAGATGTGGGGTACAAGTCAGGAGTAAATATATAAGTAATGTATATACAAGTGGAGTTTGGACCTCCAACTGGTCCTCACTTCCCCTGGTTTAGAACCAGGTACCCTTTGTGCTATTATGTGCACCACCCCCTCCCCTGGCAGAGTTCTAAGACTGCTGATCTCTCCCTTGTGTTATTGTGATTAATGTTCAGGTCCCTCTTATGAGTGAACATGTGGTATTTGAAACTTTGTTTCTGTGATAGATCACTAAGAAAGATGGTCTCCAACTCCATCCAATTTGATACCACCTATCTCCAGTAAGGATGGCTATCATCAATAAATCAAAAAGCAATAGATGCTGTTATGGGTGCAGAGAAAAGGGGAATGCCTCCACACTGTTGATGGAAGTGCAAACTAGTTCAATCTCTATGGAAAATAGTGTGGTCCTATCTAAAGAAACTAGAAATTGACCTTCCATATGATCCAGCAATCCCCCTCTTGGGAATATACCCGGAGGAGTGGAAATCATTCTACAAAAAAGACACCTGCACATGCATATTTATTGCTGCACTATGCACAATAGTAAAAACATGGAACCAATCCTGCTGCCCATCAAAAGTGAACTGGATAAAGAAAATGTGATGCATATACATGATGGAGTACTACATAGCCATAAATAATGAATCTAATTTATATTAATCTTTTAATATGATGCAATTCAATCACAAATCTTGTCTGTCACGTTGAATATGTGAGCATACATCACCTTCCACTCTTGGAAGCAACCCTGGGTGGGTTTAGAGAGGTGGGCCTCTTTGGGCTCTGAAAATCTGGAGGCACAGGCTGGCATCCCCCACCCCTGTTCACCCAACACACTTGACCAGCACTGGTCTTCACAGGCAACTGCTGTTATTCTGACATATGAATGAAGGTGAACGGAGGAATACTCTAGTCTGGGTCTCTGTGCAAAGATGCCTAAAAACTTTTGGGACATGGAGCTCAGGAGTGTCTTGAGCAGCAGATCTGTGGGTATTGCTGCTTGTCTCTAACAACATATATGGCTCTCTGTCCCCATTACATTTTAAAATAATCAGAAAGCCAATACTATGCGATTTGTCCTGTTTTATAGCAGTGGTTCTCTCCTGGGAAAGGAGCAGTTTGCTCCCCGAGGATATTTGGCAATGTCTGGAGACATTTTTGGTGGTCACCCTTTTAGGGGTGATACAGGCATCTGCTGGGTAGAGGACAGGGATGTTGCTAACCATCCTGAAAAGCACAGGACAGTGCCTCAAGCAACATGGAACTATCTGGTCTAAAATGTCAACATTGCCAGGGTGGGAAAACCATGGTTTATAGTGACTCACTGTTGTAATACGATGAAATCAATTTGAAAATGTCCACTCTAACAGACAAAATCAGGGCACTGAAAGCACTTTATTAAGAAAATGTTTTCCTGGCCCTCTTGATAGTCAACAAAACTCCCAAGTCCCAGGAAAATTCCAGGTAAAGGCTAGTTCAAGAACCACTTCCCTAGATGATGCAACAGTGACTCTGTTTTGTTAAGTTGCAGAATTCTAGAATAAGATTTTTCTCCCCTTTCTATACATTCCATGACTTTAGTTTTGTAGATGATGGTTAATGTTATGCGTCAACCTGACTGAGCCATGGGATTCCCAGACATGTGGTCAAATGCTATTCTGGGTGTGTCTGTGCAGGCATTTCTGGATGAAATTGTGGATAGAGTAAAGCAGGTGGTCTCCCCTGTGTGCGTGGGCCTCATCAGTCCACTGGAGGCCTGAGGAGGACAGAATGTCTGCCTTTCCCTCTAGTTAGATGGAGTTCTTCCTGCCTGAATGCCTGGAGCTGGGACCTCAGACTTTTTCTGCCTCTGGGCTCTGAGTCAGCCATTCTCCTCAGGTCTCCAGAAGATATGTTCTCAGCATGGAGCCAAACCATCAGCTCTCCTGGGTCTCTAGCTTGTGGGTCTTGGTTCTTGTCAACCTCCATAATCATGTGAGTCAATTCCTTCAAATAACTCCCTTTCTATATATTTTTCTGTGTGTGTAGACACACACACACACACACACACACACACACACACACAGTCGACTCTCTTTTTCTGGAGACCCCTGGCTGACAGGCACGCATGGACCTTTGAATCACGTCTCTTTTACTTCTGCGTGTGTGCCTTGCTCTTTTCCTTGTGCTTTCTCTCTGGCTACACGCAGTAGGCATGGCTTCTGTTTTTGTTTTACCATCAGAACTCTTATGGGAGGCCCAGTCACCTCCCTTCGCACCTCCTTGTCCCATCCTCAGCCTCACTTAGTGATGAGTCAGGGATCCATGTGTCACTCCCGAAATGAAACGGAATAATACAAACTAAGTAGATGTGTAATTGAATAAGAAATCATAAAGGTCACTTGAAAGGAGAGCAGTTGATGGTGCAAGAGGCATTTCAGAGCAAAGTGCTCAGCTATGAACCCCAGGAAGCCACGGTGGAGGACCAGAGGCACCTGTGACATCTGTGTGGAGGTAGCACCCATGAGGGCAGAGCGGGTGCCCATTTGCCCCTCGGTAGCTCCCACCCACCATGCTGCCAGAAAGGTGGCTCTCCAAGAGGAAGAGTAACTCTGGGGAAGTCCCACCCTCCCTTCAAAAAATAAAATGCAAAAAGATTCACCTAGAAGAATGTTCCTGGAAAATCCAGTATGAGTTACAAATGCTTTGTGTTCACGGCAAACCAGCATAGGCCCCTAGGCTGGATGATTATTTAATTATTTATTTGTGTGTTTGCTTTTAGTTGCCCAGCCTGGAATGCAGTGGTGTGATTATAGTTCACTGCACCCTCAGGCTCAAGCAATCCTTCTGCCTCAGCCTCCCGAGTTGCTGAGATCACAGGCATGAGTTACTGTGCCCAGCTAATTAAAACATACATTTTTCAGAGATGCAGTCTTGCAACATTGCCCAGGATGGTCTCTAACTCCTGGCCTCAAGTGATCATCTTGCCTTGGCCTCCCAAAGTGCTGAGATTATAAGCATGAGCCATCATGCGCTACCTGCTCAGATAATTATTTACAAGCTTCTTCCCTCCTTGACTCTCTGACTGGACATGTAAATGTCATGGGGAGTGGGCAAAGGTCTTAACTGTGCAAGGCAGTCCCTGACTCCCCTAACCCTCTTGCCAATGCCAGAAGTACCCTCTGATTATTGTGGCATGGAAGACACAAAGTTCCCTGAGGTTCCACTGAGGCCCAGTGAGTAGGCGACTTTCCTAAGGTCAAATGCTGAGGCAACACTTCCTGCTGGGGCCGGTGAGGAGAAGACCTGGAGATCTGCATGTATAATGACTTCAAGCTGAGACATAAAGAGCTGACCTTGAGGAGAAGAGAGGCAACCACTCTCTCAGAGTCCCTGAGTCCCGTTGTCCCTGTGAGACTCTGTTGCTAGACTTAGAGCTATAGGAAACAATGATTCTATTATGCCTGAGGTGTTCTGAGTTCAGTTTCTGTCATGGCAACTAAAGAAGTTATCAGTAGCCAATGTTACAATAAACCTCCCACCAGAATTAAAAGTATTAGGATGCTCAGAGTTACAACTTTGAACAAAAGCGTCCTTACCCCAATCTTTCATTGCCCCTAAGTTCCCCCATGATACACATTTCAAGTACAACTAACAGGCTGTACTGAGACTCGTCACTTTGGTTTTGTTTAATGATTTGGAGCTTTCCTCGGGTCATATTTTCAGCCCCAATATCAATGAGTATTCACACTTATTTTCATAAAACCTCCATAAATCAATCCAGTGGTAGATGTGACCCAGGATCAGTCGATCATTTTTGAAGTCACAAGAAATGCCCGTTTTATTACAGAACCAATACTTCATCAACTATTCCTTCAGAGAATGTGTATTAATATTTTAATGCAGAGAGAACGCCAAGAAGACAAAAGGCCTGTTGTAGCTGCCTTGGAGTGACAACATCATCGCCACATGAAAATGGGCTCTGGAAGTGGGCGACAGCTGTTCCGGGATGAAAAGGAATCTGAAGAATCTGAGCCACAGGGAGGTGGGCCGGCAGAGTGCTCATGTCACCCGGCTCTGTGTGTACAGTGCTGGTGTTTGTTTCTCAGAAAGATTATTCTAAATCCCCAATCCTCGGTTGCATCTCTGCATTGGTAAAAGGTAAATTCATCTTTAAATACATTCAGCATTATCCGTTTAACCTTCTAGCACGATACGTGTGCTGAAGCCACATCTGCGCCTCCCCAAAGAATACTGTGTTCCTTCTGATAATGCGATAATGAGAGGTCCTGCCAGAGGGTCCCCAGAATGCCACGGGAGTGAACACCACGTTTTCTAATCCTTCCACATGAACCAGGGGAAAGATTATGAGGATTTTCTCCAGGTTTCCTCTGCTGATAATTAACCACTGTGCAGAAAACTGGTGCCAAGTGAGCATTTTGAGAATTTTGCTTTGAAATAAAATGTAACTTGTAAAGGTGCTCATGAGAAATCGGTGATGCTTGTGTCTACATACCGCATTGTATGTAAAGTCAGAATTATAGAAGAAGGAGAATATAATCACACTGCTCTACTGTGTGTGTGTGTGTGTGTGTGTGTGTGTGTGTGTGTGTGTGTGTTTGTGAATGTGTTTTGAAACTGAATTGGGAAGAGCTACTTTTTTTTTTTAATGAAATTTTCTAAAGTTTAAAAATCACAATGGCAAAACTCCTATATAGACAAGACCATAACATGCCTGGGAAACACACAGCCTATTTTCAGCAATGTAAATAGTACTTAGGAATCTGTGTGTATTGCTTAGCCGTGAAAATACTGTGGACATATTTTAATTCTGTAATAAACATCTTCACAGGAGAGGATTTCTCAATAAAGGAGAATTTTCTCTCTTCTGAAGACCAGAATCCAAACACATCATTGGAACCAGGTAGACTTTCTTCACGTTCTCAACAAACTTGGGGATTTTCCCAGAAAAGTTTAAAAATAAACATGTGAATCAGGTGCTCAGTAACTTCCCTAATGGAAATGTTGGCTGTGCCTCTTAAGAACGAGTTTCTTCAACATTCCTCCCGATGTTTTGATACCTGTTTGAGCGCAGCTAAGCTCCTGCCTGCTTTCTTAGTAAAAGGGTGTTTTTCATGGAGTTCAGCATGAAGCAGTTGCTATTCTCAACACCTCCACTTCTCCTGCATTGCATGATATCTAAAAATATTTGAAGCTCCTTTTTGTATCTTGAATTTTTTTTTTTTTAAATTGAGTCTCTGAGTGCATTTCTGGGACAGAGAACTGCGGAACCTTTTTTTCTTGTTACTGGCTTTCTGAAAATGATTGTATCTGTGGAGAATCTGAGACCAGGAAAGGAGAAAGTCTTTTGGAGCCTTAAATGAGGTCCTTGATCATAACAAGTTACACAGAATCTGCTGATGTTTCAGTTTGGGGCTGTGTCTTAGCCCCTGAGCTGCAGGGGTGATAATTGGCCTCAGCATTCACCTTGGAATCAAGACTTCAGTTTCCAAAATCTGGCTCTGGTCTTCCCCATAGAGAGACAAGAACCTCTTCGTAATGAAAATTGCTGCCTTCCCAGTAGCCCCTGGGGTGAGCCTCTCAATCCCTCCATGAACCCCCCCCCCCCACCATGGGTGAGAGCTGGCCTGAGGGCAAAGGACCAATTCCCCAGAGAAACCTTGGTTGTCCTCTGGTGCACCTTCCCTTTCTCTACTCAGAGTCCACATTTAACTATGGCTTGATCAAATCAGAGTCAGCAAATGGCATTGAGCACCTGGATCCAGCTCAGCCTGAAGCCCAGATCTTCCTCTGCATTTTCTGTTTGTCAAACCTATAATCTCTCTGTGCTGTGCCTAAGTGGATTTGAAGTCTGGTTCCCATCACCTGCACCTTTAAAGGACTGGCTATCCAGCGCTTCTCAAACTTGAGCAGGTCCCGGGGTCACCTGGAGGCCTTACCTAAACACAGATTGCTGGGCTCCACACCCTGTGCTTCTGATTCTGCAGATCCAGGATGGGACCTGAGAATCTGCATTTCTACCAAGTTCCCAGATGATGCTGATACTCTGGTGTGAGGGTCATACTGAGAAACACTGCCTCGATTCAGCCTATGCCCTCTGACTGTTGTGAGAATCACAGGAGCAAGGACCTAAATTGTCTGTGAGGTGTAACAGGTCACCACAAATGCAGCAGCTTGAAGCAGCTAGCACTTATTATCTCATGGTCCACTTTCATAGGCAAGAGTCAGCTTCCAGTGGAGCTGGGTCTCCCGCTCAAGGCCTCCCAGGGCTGCACTGAGGTGTTGATTGGGCTGTGTTCCCCTCTGGAGCTAGGTCCTCTTCCTAGTTCACATGGCTGTGGGTGGGATTTGGTTCTTTCCATCTATAGGACCGAGGTCTCCATTTCCCTGCTGTCTGTTGACTGGGAACAGTCCTAAAGTCTTAGAGGTGTCAGCCTCTCATGGACCCTCTTATGGCTTGGCAACTTCTCCACAGCAAGCTGGAGACCTCTCAGCCTAGTAGGCGAAGACAGAGTCCCTTTGCAGTGCAATGTGATTGACTGACACAGGACCCAAGGGCCCCCAAGTTGGGGTCTGGCCCAAAAAGTTATGTGAGTTCTTGGTTTCCTGCAAGAAAGAATTTGAGTGAGACTCTGGAGCAAAGCGAAAGCAAATTTGTTACGAAGTGGAACAGAGAACAGGCTCCTCCATAGCCAGGCAGCCCTGTACGTGGTTGGGGTTTTATTTTTATAGCTATTTCTTGGTTTTGTATTAAGCAGGGGGTGGGATATTCATGACACTCTTGGGAAAGGGGTGGAGATTTCTAAGCACCTGGCCTCCTCCCAGTTTTTTACTATAAATAGGCAAAGTTGGAGCTGTCATGGCTGATGGGTGTGTCCTCTGGCATGCTGATGTATTATCATGAGCATGTAATGGGGCAAGGCGTGCAGTAGGCAAAGTGGTTACCATCTTGGTTCTTGCTGGCTCTAACTGGTTCTTAATCACATCGGTTTCCCGCTCCCCCCACCAGGGGATCTCAGAAAGCCAGTCTAGAAAAACTGTCTCAATCTCCTGTCCTAAGAAATTAACCTTATTGTTTATCCCAGAATACGTGTCCTGCAGAACTCCTGTCTCATGTGGGACACCCTGACTCCTGTGCTGTATTGTATTGGTTGGAAGTGACTCAGGGGTTCCACCCACGTCAAGTTCAAGGTGAGGGAAGATTACACAATGGCGAGACTCCCTTGGGTCATCTTAGGATTCTGCTTGTCCTGGAGATTCTATGGCAGGTTCTTGGGGTACTCACAGGATCATGTGAAAACTTCAGTCCATGGCAGGTGCTACTAATATTAATTCAGATGGTGATTAAGTTATTTTGAGGGTTTGATACCCAGGAAAGCGATGGGGAAGCACGGGGAGAGCCAATCCCATCTTCATGTCTGTGTACTTGGGGCGCAGCCCTGAATGTTTCTGCTTGCAGACAAGGAGCTCAGCGGCACCACCCATAGAAAAGCAGAGAGTCAGAGTTGACTACGCCAGAGATAAAATGCAAACTCATGCACTCAGAGCCAGGGCTGAGGCCAGGCTGCCCAGTGGCATGGTGGGCACCGTGGTGTGAAAGGAAAATAAAACAAGCAACAAATTTATCAGTAATTCTTCACTGCAGGCAAAGTGCAAATGCCTGGTAAGAAAAGTGCATGTGGTGGGGGAAAAAAGATGAATATGAAGCAATCTCTTTCTCTTCTATTCCCCCATTTCTACATAAGCAAGGCCCCAGAAATTATTAATCTGCAACAAGCCAGAAAAGTTTCCAGTCTCCTGATATGTCTGAAGCCACAGGGAACTGAAGCCACTGTCCCTACCCTCTTTCCTCTGCATTTACTAAAATACTGAGAGTTGTTTGTTTCTTTCCTGAAGGAGGGAGTGGGTTAAGAAGTGCCTCTAGGGGCCAGGCTCGGTGGCTCAGCCTGTAATCCCGCGCCTTGGGAGTCTAAGGTGAGTGGATTGCCTGAACCCGCGGGTTCAAGACCCACCTGGGCAACTTGGCGAGACCTCGTCTCTACAATAAATAAATAAATAATTAACTGGGCGTGGTAGCGTGTGCCTGTAGTTCCAACTACTTGGAAGGCTGAGGTGGAAGGATTGCTGGAGCCCAGCAAGTCGAGGCTTCGGTGGCTGGGAGTGGCCACTGCACTCCAGTCTGGGTGACAGAGTGAGACGCCAACTCAAAAAAAAGAGAAGTGTCTCGTGTCTCTAGGTATGGGCTCCCGTAGGAGACACAGCTGATTTCCAAAGGTGAGATGTGCATTTGATGGACCCCAACATTCAGATGTGGCTTCTTCACTTGCAATTTCCCAAGTGAAGCTGGCTTAGTTATGTCCACGTTGGCAAATTAGAACATTCTTTCATATCCGTTCTTGTTATTCCTAGTATTTCAAACCTGGTTGGAGACTACTGAAAGTGACCAAGAATCTTGCTAATGAGCTGAACCAAGAAAATCTCTCATAGTGAGTTGGCTTCAGGGCCTTAGAAAAGTTTTGACATCCTCAGGTTTTCTGAGAGCTCTCAGATTTCCATCTGACTGTTATTCTTACTCAATTTAGTGGGTGGGTGAATACGGAATGACATTAATACTCCATATACCTACATCTATCCTTCTATCCGTCCACCCACTTAATCTAATCTATCATCTATATGACTTTTCACCTCATAAAACATGTTGTTACTGTATAAAGATCTTAGTGAGAAATTTTCTCCTTAGTGGGGAGATTTTATCTTTTAACTAATGTTGTTCACAAGCTCACCCCTTCTGGGCAAAAGACTGCGTTTGCCCCCAAAATTCACAGTCAACAATGCTGTGAATTTGTTTAAACGATTCAATCCTATAAGTACAGGGTTTTTGCTTCTTTGCCATCCATTGTATTTTTCTTCAAAATGCTCTGTGCCATCTGTGTCTACATATTCATTTGTGTAACCCAATAATGATAGTGAATACACGCATTCCATTTTTGTATCATGGTGGTTGATTTAAGTAATAGAGTTTAAGGAATAGGATGGCTCCATTCAAGGAACCTCCAGCTTGATGCTCATGTAGTTGGCTCTGTTATTTCTCCATAAACCTGTCAGTGAGGAGGAAGGGCTGAGAGCATGAATGCTGGTTTCAGGAGACCATGGATGATCTTAGGAAAGGCACTTGGTCTCAATAGGACTCCTGTATCCATTAAGCGGAGCTGAAAGTGGCCCCTCACACTCAGGGCGCATGGACATTGTTAACCACCAAGCTGCAACTCACAACGATGGGTTCATGCAATGAGCACCTCATGCTGCTGTGATCAAAACCCCTTGACTCATGATGCCATACACTGCTGGGTGCCTTCTTACAACATGTCACCTCCTTCTTAGTTCAGAAAACCCCCTCCTGTTCAGGCAGCTACATGCTGAGGGAGAGTGGGCCCTGCTACCCAAGCACTCCCATCTAGGCATCATTCCTACTTGCCACTTGTGAGGGGTGAGCATGTGACCACTTCTGACACATGAGGAAAGACAGCTGGGAAGGCTCAGGTGTCCCCTCCCTGATTGAAAAAGGGAAAGAGAAGCTGCTTCTTCCTCCTTTCTGTCTGGTATATGGTTCTGGGTGGATGGGACATTTGAAACTGTGCAAACACAGGGCAGCAAACCCCAGGACAATCCACCACATGGAAGAGGAGGAATAGAGGAGAAACCTGAGTCCTTGATGGGCCACCGCATCATGCCTATGATGCTCTCCAAACTCTTTGTTACGGGAGATTCTGTTTCTTGCAACTGGATATATACTAATAGAATCACACAGCTACACCTTTGTTCTCTAACTTGGTACCATCCTGCTGCTACTAGTATTATCCCCTCCATCTCCTGGAAATACTTCTATGTTCAGAGCCCAAGGAATGACTGAGATCCCTTCAGAGCTGGCCCCTCTCCATCCGCAGCAACCAGGATCCAAGAGGCTGAAAGAGAGAGCCCAAGAGGAGAGTGTAAATTAAGAAAACTCAGCTTCCCAGTTTCTCCAGGCAGTGCTTTCTCCCTCTTGAGCTTTCTGAGTTTTTCAAATGTTTGTCTTGGCTCTTAATGAAGTCCTTACTTGGGCAAATTGCCTAGAGGATTCAGTTGAAAACTTGACCCAAGAAACTTCCTTAATTAGAAATAATGTAATTAATAACTAGGCTTATATAGGTTAATAATTCAACTCTGGCTTAAAATGAAACTTTTCAAGACTCAAGGGAAAGGGTTATTTTTTGTTTGCCCATAAAGATGAGTGCATCTTCTCACTTCTAAAAAACATGATGCTGAAGGTAACTAACTCCAGGACCAGTACATTAGGGTACTTAATAAATGTTTGATAACTTAATAAACAATAAGGTAGACACATTTTAAGAATTTAGGAAGCAACAAATATGAAAAGGAAGATATTAGGGTATCCTGATTTGGGAGCTGGGGGAGGTGGTATTGGGGTTTCAGAGAGGCTTCTCCAATATCCACCCATTGTTCTGGCATAGGAGGGTGTCAGAAATAGAGAACAACTGGAAAAAAGTCAAAGTGACAAGGGTCTGTAGGGTCATGGAGAGGAGCAGGTTGGCTAAGCAAGTGGACCTTGATTCCCCAAGAGAGTTGTGAGTTTAGGTTATATCATTAAAGGGGAAGCCAAGTTGCACCTTTTCACAGTGGTTCCTGAAGGGCACTCCCTAGACCTCCAGGGGAACTCCTGTCTCTTCTGAGGTTTCCACAAAGCCACAACTATTTTCACAGCCATTCTATGGCATTATTTGCCTTTCCACGGGGTTGCCATTTGCACGAATGATGCAGAAACAATCGTGGGACAATGTGTTGGTGCCATGACAAGGCTAGGAGACGGGGCACTGAATGGTGCAAATAGTCATGGTCTCCATCATCCCCACACACTTCAGGAAAGTCAAACAGTACTCATTGTTCTTCAGAGTTGAATCATAGAAGTAGCAAAAATATCCATTGCCTTAACTCTTGCCCTCTGAGTGTTCTGTGAGAAAACACTTAGGCTCTGCTCTCTAGAGTTTGAAGGCTCCCGAGAAAATGCTCAGGGCACCTGTCTGAGCTGTGAGTCGAATGGTCCTCTTTCTCAGGAAACAGCATGTTTACTTGAAAGAGTGACTGACAGATAAATATGGCTATTCTGTGCAGAAGAATTCCAAGTAATGTGCACAGGTGCCCCTGCCTTAGGAGGGGCACATAACTCCCACTCTTGCAGTGTGGACTGTGCAAGGAGAAGTGCATCCAGAAAGCACAGCATGGAAAGGGCGGAAGGAAGGTGGAGAAGATGATGAAAGTGACTTTGGGCAGGTGGTCAAGGTCAACATCAACTGTTGACATGATGTACCCTGGGCAAGGTGGGAGCTATGGTGCTTTATCTCTGTGGTCTTCCTCCCCCAAGTCCAAGTCCCAGTCTAATCAAAGGAAAAAAAAATCAGACAGAAGGCAGTTGAGAGACAGTCTATAAAATACCTGATCAGTACTTCTCAAAACTGTCAAGGTCATCAAAAATAAGGGAAATCTGAGACACTGTTCTAACCTAGAGGTTAAGAAGAGATGACAGCTAAATGCAATGTGAATGGGAGCCTGGGACCGAAAAGGGACATTAGGTATCTGATTAAAGTATGGACTTCATAACCATGTATTGACATGAGCTCCTTAATAGCAACAGATGTACCATGCCAATGTAAGATAGTAACACCAGCAAAAATGGGAACTGGGGTCTATGGGGACTCTGCACTCTCCACAACTTTTCTATAAATATAAATCTCTGCTAACATAAAAAATTTATTTAAAAATATAAACTGAGACTGTCACTCCAATTTTGTTGCCAGTGACAAAATTGGAGCTTGTAAGTTCAAATTAAAATTTTGGAAAAATTGTTGCCTGGTGGTATTTTATCCATGTTGCCAAAAATTAACTCCAAATGGATCAGAGACCTAAATGTTAAACCTCAAACCATAAGAACCAAAGAAAATGAAGGACATACTCTCATGGAAATTGGAACTGGCATCCATTTCCTGAATAGGTTCTCCTCACCCCATTGGTAGGTGGTGGAGGCTTTGTCGAAGAAGAGTTGGTTGAGAAATTGAGCTTTTGCTTCTGGAATCTCGATTCTATTCCATTGGTCTATATGCCTGTTCCTGTACCAATACCAAGCTGTGTTGATTACAGCCTTTTTCTATCTTTTCAAGATTTTTTGATAGCAAGTAGCCTTAGAAGACAGACAATGTATTCCTCTGGGGAAAGGCCAATTTGTTGTGTTTGTAGTTGTGGTTGCTGTCTAGGATATTAATAACAATATCTCTCTCCTCCATTGCTACGATTAAACTTGTAAGCTAGTGGCCCCCTTTAATGTTAAATTTCCTCAGTTGTGACACAAATCACTGAGCGTGCAGCATTTCAACATCATCCTGATAAGAACTGGGGACAAGGAAAACAGATACGAGTGTGGATCTCATGCTGCCTTCTGTGCCATGAGTAATAAAATATTTTGTTTTTCATCCAGGAATCCCATGTTCTTTGCTCATGCCTATGAAAACATGACAGGCTGGCACAGTTCCTGACACCAAGTACCTACTAGCAGCTGATAAGAATTAGAAATAACAATGTTCTGAGACCCTTTTCAAGCAACCACTGCAATAACAAGAAAATGAAATTCATGGAAATCTCACACATCTTGAAACAAAATGTTCAGTGGTGATTATTTGCATCTTAATCACAGATTGGATATGTCATTAAAATTCAGCACTATTACAAATTACAAAACCATCTGATTGGGTTGCCAGTGCTTACATCCAAGTTCTCAGCATTTCACAATGTGACTTGATTAGTTAAAACATCCCTCTTCAAATTTACAACCACAGACTTCATACATGTGTTTTGCATTTACTGTTCTGGCTCATTTCATATGTTCCTTCTCAGAAGGTATTCCTGTATTAATGTATGTATTAAGAAATTGGCATCAAAAACCTGATACATGACACAGTGCCAAAGGAATAGTTTGCAGAAGAATAAAAGATAATAATAACATGTATGTTTAAGGCACAGAGAGCCTGAAAGAGATAGGCATGAGAAAGTACAAAGATTAAATTATATTTTAAAAATAAAACATTAAAAAATACTAATAAAAATAATCAGCAAAATATAGTAAGTTGTTATCGTGCAGAAGGTACTAATTTCTACTATTAGTACATGTGTGTATAAACAAATAGCATATCTATTACTAATGCATACAATGATTAATATAATTGACGCATAATAATGTACACAAATGCATACATATCCATATTTAATATTTATATACTTATACAAAGTAATTTTTAAAAATAAGAATATTAGCCCATTGATAATTTGCAAGCTATGGACCTAATGAGTTTTAACCTATGTTATAATACTCATTTGCCACAATCACTCATTTGGAATGTGCTATAATTTCTTTTTACTATACAGAAATGGAAACTAAGCTATAATGAAAACCTCAAGCTATTTGTCCGTATCTAGAAAGTGTTTAAACCAAAATTCCATTTCAAGAAGTTTGACTCTTGTGTTTCAATTTTCAATTTTATATCTCCAACAATACAGTGATATTTGCATTTTTTTGTATGAGAATTTCCTGAAATACTTTATATGTAACTCATAGACTACTTTGAAGTGGTTTTTATGATCTATCCCACACCTTATTTTAAAGATGCCTGAGTGCATTCATTTGAACATATAAAAATAAAAATGAAACCACATAGAAAATTTGCTAGAAGTATTAATTTTTTGAAAGTGATATAAAACTTAGAGCTCAGAAAATGGTTTTGATTTATGTATTATATTTATCACTTTGCACAGAAAGAGCATTTCTGCTAACATCAGAGTGCTAATTTAATTTGGATATACTACAAGGAAATTAATGAGTTTGTGGATTGAAATAAATTTATGTCTGGAAGACTCATTAAAAATAATTTATTTTGTCTTTTAATGAATCACATTAATACAATAATTACATGTCCTACAGTTCTGTTATCAAACAGTTCTTATTTCTATAAAATAAGTTCAGAAATGCAACAGATTAAAATGTTTGTTAATGCAAAATAGGTTTTTTAAAATGGATGTTCAAATGCATAAAAATATAAAGGCATACATGGCCTTTAGTACAATAAAGAGTAAAAAAGTTAAAATAGTGTGTGTTTCTTTACTTACTGGCTTAGATAAAGTTTCTAATAAAATCATCAATAAATATAAAATAATCTAAACTCTCGATTGGAAATATAGACTAAATTCCAGCCCACAGATCTAACATTCAAAACATTACTCCCAGATATAAAATAGACAAAATCAGCTTGAAAATTCAACCGATAAAAATATCAAGTAAAACTGAGCACATGAAAATCTAAGAATGAATATAGTTGTGACCTCTTGTGTCACGTTAGATAAGAAGAATAATTATTCATATATAAGAAAAAATGTTGCCGGGCTCCGTGGCACAGCCTGTAATCCCACACCTTGGGAGGCTGAGGTGAGTGGATTGCCTGAGCCCGCAGATTTGAAACCCGCCTGGGCAACTTGGCGAGACCTCATCTCTACAATAAATCAAAAAAACTAGCCGGGCGTGGTAGCATGCGCCTGTAGTTCCAGCTACTTGGAAGGCTGAGGCGGAAGGATCACCTGAGCCTAGCAGGTTGAGGCTGAGGTGGCCGGGAGCGGCCACTGCACTCCAGTCTGGGCGACAGAGTGAGAATCCAACGCAAAAAAAAAAAAAAAAAATGTTAAATTTGTAGAAATACCTACCAGGTATACAAGGACTCAGTGGATTCAGAATGTGAGACTCATTGATAAACTTCAGTTTAAGCTTGCATTTGCTTATATCACTATGTAGGGCACAATGGAAACCTTTTCATGGGTTTTTGGTAATGTAGGAAATGTGCTGTTAATTTCACTTGTGGCTTTGTGCTGGCTAACTTTATCAGTTTTGTCATTTGTGGAAAGGATTCTCTTAATGCAGAGTGAATTTTTCTGCCACAGCTGCATCAGTATGCAGTGCCATCCCTGCTGCCCACTAGACATTAGCCTCATCTAAGGGCAAGACAAATTAAATACACTCGGGATGGCAGAGAAGAAAGATGAGAACTGAGTTTCTGGTGACATCATTGGGTGACTGAACTTTCCAAACTGTGTTGGTCCTGTCTCTAAATATCTTATATGCAATGATTAATATAAATACTGTTTAATGCAAACTGTTCTGGGATTTTCTTTTTATTTGAACTCAGAACATCTGAATGTATGTGCTGAACTCTTGTACTTGCTTTTCTAATTACTTAACCTCATCGGCAATATTTCTATCACCTAAATTTTTCAAACTCTGATTGAGGCTTAAAAACCTGTACTTTTATAAAATTTTAATTTTTATTCTTGATACCAGAAAACTGCAGTATATGTCCCTTTATTTTTTGTAACATCTTTCCCCAAATGGTTATTAAATGGCGATTTTGAGATAAACACAAAAAGACTGTTTCCATGCTTTTTATATTACATATTGCAATATCAATTATAATAATTACTTAAAGTATAGGCTAATAATTTGAAAAACTCTTCAAGTTTTCTGAGTAAAATTCTGAACTTTGCCATTTAGCAGCCTAAGATATAGTGATTATGGTTATTTTTATAGTTATGTATTTTTTTTCTCTCTAAACAACTTTTCATTCTCAAGGATGGAGCCTGTCTCTTTGTTTTTCTGTAATCTAACATCAATAGTTAGGAAAGAAAAAGTCATGTTTGTTTTCTACTTTCAGTATATTCCTACTTTGGACACATTTCCAAAGTTGTGTTCTGTTTCCAGAGAAAAATATAGCACATCTTGTGATTCTGAAATTGGCCTGATTTCTTCACCAGATGTATCTTTCATGTTAGGTTGGCTGGGCTCTCCACAGATTGTCGACATCATTGATTCTTTGCCTTGCCCCATAAAGAAAAAAAAAATGTAGTTAAATGGGGCAACGAACTGATATCCTTTAGCTTGGCCATAATAACTTCACAGTTGAACAGATTTCATCAAACTATATGCACTTGCTTTCATTTGTCAATAAAGCAAGTGAATAACATACCTAAACACTATCTTTGTAGGACAGATTTTGGCAGGCAAAATTTATGTGCTTTTTCTTCATTTAAGCCTTTCTGTTATAGTACAGCATCCAAACACCCTATATACAGTATCAATGTGTGAAAACAAAGAATTTATTAGAATTGAAAATGTTGACACAGAATAAGCCAAGAGCAAAGAGGCATTGGGGAAATTTTTAAATAAACGAGGGCAACAGAGGTAAAGTCACACTTGATGGGCAAATCTGTCAAATAAGGGAGAAAAGACTTTAGAAGGAATGCATAGCACTCTTAAGTGCTACAGATATTTATCCTAATGTTGATATTTGTTGTTTTCTTATCCAAGATTCACTCCGCAGAATTTGTACTAAAACAACTAGATTTTCATTTGTAAAATAACATTCCTACTCCCTTTTCTATATTAAGTTTTCTGTAGAATTGACACATGATAAACTCTATGATGACTCTCATTCTCCTACCTACAGAAATCAGTTCAGAGATAATAAGACCCAACTTATGTTATGTGATATTTGGAACATTTCACTAGGGCATTGAGGAAAGTAGCTTTGTCTGGTTACTTGAGAGCTAACAAAATATTGTGATAGATGAAATAGTACAGATGTGAGAGTTCAGGTATTGCTACATATGTTTTTAGTCATGAAGATTATATGTTCTCACGGTAAATGTGACCTACAGAGAAAAAAGTACCAAAAGCATCAGAGAAAACACAGAAATGCAATGATCATGTTTTAGCGGTCATGGGGAATTGGTTTTGGGACACTCACAGATACAAACTTTTATGGATGCACAAGTTCCACATGTAAAATGGCCCAGTACTTGCATATAAACTATGCACTTCCTTCAGTACACTTTTATTTTTTTTCCGAGTTGGAGTCTCACTCTGTCGCCCAGACTGGAGTGCAGTGGCCGCTCCGGCCACCGCAGCCTCGACCTGCTGGGCTTCGCGATCCTTCCGCCTCGGCCTTCCAAGTAGCTGGAACCACAGGTGTGCGCCACCACGCCCGGCTAATTTTTTTTTTTTTTATTATTGTAGAGATGAGGTCTCACCAAGTTGTGCAGGCAATCCACTCGCCTCAGGGCTTGAACCCGCCAGTTCAGGCAATCCACTCACCTCAGTCTCCCTAGGCGTGGGATTACAGGCTGACCCACCAAGCCTGGCTCCTTCAATAAAATATGTAATACATGTAAATGCTATGTAAATAGTTTTTTCCCACTAAGTAATTTGTCATTTATTTATTATTTTAAAGATGTGGGGTACAATTCAGGGTTAGGTGCACAAGTGGTCATTATACAGGTGAAGTCTGGGCCTCCCACTGGTCCTCACTTCTTCTGGTTTAGGATCAGATGCCCTTATTAACATTATGTGCCCTCCCCCTCCCCTGGCAGTGATCTGCTGTTGCCAATCTCTTTTATGTAGTATTATGATAAATATTCAGGGTCCATTTATGAGTGAGAACATATAATACTCAATTCTTTATTTCTCTAGTAGATCACTGAGTATAATAGATTCTAAATCCCTCCACATTGCTATGAAGTCCATAATTTTGTCCTTCTTTACAGCTACGTAATATTCCATTGTGTATATGTGCCATTTTTTTTATTCACTCCACTTTTGATGAGCGGCACAGTTGTTTCCATGTTTTTGCTATTGTAAGTAGTGCTGCAATAAACATGCGTGTGCAGGTATCTTTTTGCAGAATGATTTGAGTTCCTTCGAGTATATTCCCAGAAGGGGGATTGCTGGGTCATATTGAAGGCCAATTTTTGGATCTTTTAGGAGTTGCCACACTGTTTTCCACTAGTTTACACTCCCTCCAACATGTAGAAGTGTTACCATTTGTCTGCATCCTTTCCACCATTTGTTGCTTTTTGAGTTATTGACTGAAGGCCATATTGACTGAAGTTAGGTGGCATCTCAGGGTGGTTTTGATTTTCATTTCTTTGATGATTAGTGAGGCTGAACATTTTTTCATGTATCTATTGGATATTCATAAGTCTTCTTTTGAGAAGTGTTTATTCATATATTTAGCCCACTTTTTAATAGAGCTATTTGTTGTTTTCTTGTTGGCACCTTTGAGGTCCTTGTAGATTCTGGATGTTAGGCCTTTGTCAGATATACAGTCGGCAAATATTTTTCCTATTCTTTGGGCTGTCTCTGCATTCTCTTAATGATTTATTGTGCTTTGCAGGAGCTTGTCAGTTTGATAAGGTCCCACTTGTCTATCTTATCTCTTATGGGATGGGCATCTGTGGTTTTGATCAGGATTTGGTTGCCTATTCCAAATTCTGTAAATAGTTGTTATACTGTACTTTTTAGGACATAATGACAAGAAAAAAGCACACGCTTTGTAAGATTGCAACCATTGTAGACCTAACTACATAGTACATATCAACAACAATGTAACATTTTCTGAATTTTTTTGAATTTTTTCCATCCATTATTAGAATCAAGAATTCAGAACCTGTAAATATGGAGCTCACTGTATAAATATAGATTCAGGATGTGGTGAACAGTCAAATTAATGTTCAGTAGAATCCAGTTTTCCTTCTAGGTTTTTCAGCTATGTGAGCTAATCTATTACCTTTTATTTAAAGTAAGTTATATGCACACACACAAATATATAATTTATAATATTTAACTATAAGAAACTTAAATTATTCAAAGATGGGTGCAATATTGAGGTAACCATTACACTCTAAAATTAGGTGGAACAATATTGAATTCAGGTGCACTCAATATATAAATAAGATTATGATGTCTTTTTATGCAAAACATATATAGTATTTTGTATATGACTTACTGATTTATGAATTCATGTATTTTTCTTTGTTTTTTAAAAAAACAAAAAGAAAATTTAAATAGATATTTAGTATGTGTCATTGCTCAAAAAAGAATTTTTTTTTTTGAAAGTAGGATTTATCGAGAGGACAGAAAAGCTCCACAGAGGGAGGGGACCCAAGAAAGTTGCCCCCAAATTGTTTTACATATTAAAATGTATAATATTTATAACTGCACTATAAGGTATACATAGCTTGATTACCTTGATACTATTGGAATAATAAAGGAAGAAAATAACAAAGATCAGAGAAGAAATAAAATAGGGACTAGGGAAATAATACGAAAGGTTCAGAGTTAAATTTTTGAAAAAACAAACAAAATAATTAAACCCCATTTAACTAGACTTAGAAAAAAAGAAGATTCAACTAAATAAAATCAGATATTAATGATAAGATAATATAATTGATATTACAAAATACAAAGATTTGTAAGAGACTATTATGAACAATTATATGCAAAAACTTGAACAACCTTGCATAAATAGATACATTTCTAGACACATACAACCTACAAAGACTGAATCATGAAGAAACAGAAAATTCAAAGATAAGATGACCAACTAGCGGCAAAGCATACCAGCTTTCCTCAGAAGAAAAACTGAAGCTCTTGGTAAATGCTCAAGTTTCTAGCAGAAAATGGGGGAGTCCCTAAATCTTGTTTATCCTTTCAAAAAACCAGCTTTTCAGTTTGATTGTTTTTCTGTGTTATATTTTTGTCTTCTATGTCCCAAATTTGGGCTTCTATTTTGGTGATCTGGATTCTTCTGCTGAAGTTAGGGTTTTGATGGTCTTGCTTTTCCAGCTTCCTTAGGTGATTTGTTAGGCTGTTAATTTGTGATCTTTCAATTTTCTTCATGTGTGTTCATAGAGATATGAATTCCCTTCTTAGTACTGCTTTCATAACATCCCAGAGTTTTTGGTAAGATGTTTCTTTGTTTTCATTTGTTTCCATATATCTTTTAATCTCTGTTTTGATTTCTGTTTTGAACCAGTTGTTTAGCATCATGCTGTTTAGTACTGGATTTAAAAAAAAATGTGGAAAACCTGGCTCGGTGGCTCAGCCTGTAATCCCAGCACTTTCGGAGGCTGAGGTGAGTGGATTGCCTGAGCCCGCAGGTGTTGGGGACCAACCGCGAAGGTCTGCCTTCTGACATGGTCGAGGAGACTGATGACCCCGGCTGGCATGGCACATCTGGGAAAGCGGTGGTTCTGCTTCTCCTGCTTTGCTTAGTCATGCTGCCGGTGGAAACCCTAGAAGCTGAGAAATTACAGTTAACTCAACAACCACAGAAAAAGGACTGGAGGATTGCAGGGAATTTTATCTACTCACCCCGTGTTTATAAGCACAGAGAGGAAAAATCATAGTCTGTCCTGTAGTGTCACGCCAGAAATCCCCATTAGATTACTAGACAAAATCTGTACCCCTTTAAGGGAAACCCCCAACATTATGCTAAGAAACTGGGGCTGGCATTATAGGGACCCTGAAGGTCGGTCTGCGAATGTACAAGCAGGAACCCACTTCCCTTGCCAAGGAATTGTAGATGAAAACTATGGATATCTTGTGCTCTTTAGAAGCAAACTGGAACCATTTGGTCTTGACTGGAGACGAGTCAGAGAGAGATGGGGCTGCAGATGGGAACCCACTGATTGTCAATTGTTGGGCAGCTTCAGCTGGCAGAACCCCCAGAAATGTCAGTGTTCCGGAGATTGGTTTTTCTATAGTTACACGAACAAAAGCTTGTTATTTCGAGGCAGAAAATATTTACCTAAGTGTACTTGGCCATAGTTAAATATATAACAGGTTGACTTTCGTTGTTACGTGATTTTTAGGAAAAGATTAGATATTAGTTTTAATAAAAGGTTTATGTTTAATTTTAAAAGGCCATAGATATTTAAGCACAGTGTAATGGGTTTGTTGTAAGTGCATTTACCCTTAAAAGAATAAGTACATAATAAGTTTGTTGTTTTGTAGCTGTGCGGAAAATGATTGTGTTTAATTGTTTAGACATAAAAAGAATACGTAAAAGACCACACATGATTGTCCATTTAATCATAAAAGAATGAGAAAAACACCTGGTGGGTCGTGGAAAATTTGAATGATGTCAAGAAAGATTTTTTCATGTGTATCATTTAGAAGTTATGCACCAAAAAACTATATATGCTGAAACTTTGTTAGCAATAAACGAGCAGTCCCACACAAGCACTGGGTCTGTGTCCATTCTTTTGCTAATGCTGCCCATCCTTCGGGAAACCCTGAACCTGCTGGAGCAGGACCCCAGCACGCAGGTTCCAGACCCGCCTGGGCAACTTGGCGAGACTTTATCTCTACAATAAATCAAAAATTAGCCAGGCGTGGTAGTGCACACCTGTAGTTCCAGCTACTTGGAAGACTGAAGCGGAAGGATTGTTGGAGCCCAGCAGGGCAAGGCTGCAGTGGCCGGGAGCAGCCACTGCACTCCAGTCTGGGTGACAGAGTGAGACTCCAACTCAAAACAAAAAACAAAAAACAAAGTGGTACATATACACGATGGAATATCACACAGCCATAAAGAAAGACAAAATTATGAACTTTGAAGCAACTTGGATGGAGTTAAAGGTTATAATTCTGAGTGATCTATCATAGAAACAGAGAACTGAGTATCACATGTTCTCACTCCTAAGCAGACCTTGAACAAATATCCTAATACTGTAAGAAAGGGATTGGTAGACCATGCTCGGTGACTTAGCTGTAATCCTAGCACTTTGGGAAGCTGAGATGAGTGGATTGCCTGAGTCCGCGGGTTCAAGAGCAGCCAGGGCAACTTGGTGAGACCTCGTATCTACAATAAGTAAAAAAAACTAGCCAGGCATGGTAGTGTGCACCCGTAGTTCCAGCTACCTGGAAGGCTGAGGCAGAATGATCGCTGGAGTGCCACTGCACTCCATCATGGGCGACAGAGTAAGACTCCAACTCAAAAAAAAAAAAGAAAGGGATTGGCAGTAGTGGGAAACTGCAAGGGGAGGGGTAGCACACCTCATACACAAGGGTACCTGCATAATGAACATTTGTATACCTAACCCTGAATTGTATCCCACATGTTTAAAAGAAAAAATAACTTAAAAGAAAAAAATGAAAAGAAAATGGAGGGGGAAGAAATCGGAACTGTTGGAGTATTTACACAAGGAGGTTGGACAGCAAATAGAAAAGAAAAGCATCAAGGATATGGCTAAGATTGACCCCTGAGAAACGCAGAGCCAACTGGAAGTGGCAGGTGGGAGGTTTTCTTGCTCTTCTCAGCTCTTAAACAATCTGCTGACTGCAATACAGCTGGGAATTTTCTTACCTGCAACTCAGGGCAGCATTGTTGGTAGTAGTTGGAGATCTTTCTGGGAATGGAGAAACAGCTGGGCTGCTACACAACCATGTTACACCATGCCCAGGCCCAGGCCAAGACAGCAGGTTCCATACTAGTTGGTCACTTTTGGGGTCACTGTGAACCACTGCCTGTGAACCACTGCCCCATGAGATCACCTTCAGATATCCCTCACATTCTGCTTTGACTCTGGCAAGCATACGAGACCAGTGGGCCTTGGGAGAGAAGAAGATTCCTTGGAGACCTAACCACTCCCAAGGGAATTAGGGAGTGTAGCCCACCATGTCTCTCTTTGGGGCAAAAATAAACATGGATATGGTGCTAGCTGCTAAAGAAAGCAGCATCAAGTCCTAGGAGCAGAGTCTGAGAGAGAGTCATCTCTCATATCTCACCTTCCTTGCCAGTACATGGTTGTGAACACAATGGTGACTTTTTCCCACTGAAGCCCAGGAAGCTGTGTGGAAGAAACTGGCTCTTGCCCTTCTCCAGGGGCTCCACCCTCTTTTAATGTAAGCATTGTAGGGGGAGCATATTTTTAGTGCTTTTGGTGCCTCAATCTCCACTGAGGGCCAGCTACCAAAGAGTACAGAGCCTACCTACAAACCTTTACTCTTAAGCTCCATCTGCTGACTGAAGCCTGAGCTATACCACCAAACCAAAATATATTGCTAGAGACACCTGAGACAGTCACCACACAAACCTATCTACAGCAAAGGAAATCGTAAAGAGCAGTTGTCCTCTGAAAACACACAGAAAAAAAAGCCAATTGACCAAACACAATATACACTAGAGTCCTACCCACAAAAGAAAAAATAAGAAAAAAACTAAAGAGTCCCTTTTTAATGATAGCGAATTCAGAAGAATCAGCTCCCTCAGATAAGAAGAAACCAGCACAAGAACTCTGGCGATATAAGAAGCCATAGCATTTTATTTTCTCTAAAGGATCATACCAACTTCTTAGTAATGGATTCTAACCAGAATAAAATGTATGAAAATGACAGATGTAGAGTTCAAAATATGAGTGGCAAAGAAACTCAATGGGATCCAAGAGAAAGTTGGAATAAAATATAAAACAAAGAAACAAAAAAGAAGCCAGGAAAATGAACCAAATTTAAAAGATGACATGGTCATACTAAGAAAGAACATAACTGAACTTCTGGAATAGAAAAATTCACTTGAGGAATTTCAAAATACAGATGAAAGCCTTAAAGCATACTAGATTAAGCAGAAGAAATACTTTCAGAGTTTAAATACTGATCCATGAAATCAACCCAGTCAAACAAAAATAAATAAATAAAAGAATTTTTTTTTTTTTTTGAGTCGGAGTCTCACTCTGTCGCCCAGACTGGAGTGCAGTGGCCGCTCCCGGCCACCGCAGCCTCGACCTGCTAGGCTCCGGCGATCCTTCCGCCTCAGCCTTCCAAATAGCTGGAACTACAGGCGCGCACGACCACACCTGGCTAATTTTTTGATTTATTGTAGAGATGAGGTCTCGCCAAGTTGCCTAGGCGGGTCTCGAACCTGCTGGCTCG
>CAUYQG010215256.1:0-112425 GCA_963574415.1 Tarsius wallacei | reverse complement strand
CAGCTAATTTTTGATTTATTGTAGAGATGAGGTCTCGCCAAGTTGATTTATTGTAGAGATGAGGTCTCGCCAAGTTGCCCAGGTGGGTCTCGAACCCGCGGGCTCAGGCAATCCACTCACCTCAGCCTCCCAAGGCGCGGGATTACAGGCTGAGCCACTGAGCCCAGCAGGGCTCCATCATTTTAACAAGAAAAGCTCTTTTCTTGACATTAGTTTAGCAGAAAAAGTCTCAGTCTTAATTAAATTTCATGTAGTGTCACCTTGTCTGCAACACTATTTTAGAACTTCATAGTAGAAAATCATCACAAGAATTCTTCCATAGTGTTTAAAAAGGAAGGAAAAACATGCCTTGTGTCATTAAAAAAAAATTAAGCCCAACTTTATTAAATAGCTGGAGCTTATCTTTAGGTTTTACACATTTACTACATTAATGCCTGAAGTAACATATGAAGAACTCTGTCGTCTTTGGACTTTTACAACAGAGGAAGTGAAAAGAACACAGACATATTGATGATCTGTACTGGCTGACACCAGTGATTGTTAGGGGAATGAGAGGTTGCATTTTGCATTCCTTAGAATCAGTCTCAGAATTATTTAAATGCTTCCTTCAGTTTGTGACTCTGTGAAACTTCTTAGATGTTTGCCAAGGGTGTACATGATATAGCACTAAGAAGGGAACAGGAGTTGGCCACGTGGAACAGCAAAGCCGCACTGACTTGTTGATGGGAAATATGATTTACACTGGGCTCCTACTAGATAGAAAACAGGCTAGTGAGTACTAGGCTTCTCTTGAGTATACTGGGGCACGTAAAATAACAAATTGCCTCTGAACCTTCCAGGAAGCTAGGAACAAAAATGCTATCTGTAAAGAGGCAGAAAGGCTTTTAAATGATTGGACCCACAATTCCTTACTTGTCTTAGAGCCGTAGAACTCTGACTCCTTGTAGACATTTTTTACTTTTTTTCTCTTCACTTTCCACCTTTCCAAGGACCTCATGGTTATTATTGTGAAACTACATTTTGCAGTCCCCCTCAGCTCTCCATCTTCATCTCATACTTGCTGCCCTCAGAAGATAGGGATTGTTAGAACCCAGTCTGCTCCCTGAGCAACAGCTGCACCTGGGTGTATTTTATTGTGATGGTGTGTGTCAGACCCAGGTTCCACCTGTTTTTTGTGTGGCTGCATCTTCATGTTTGAGCCCAGTTCCTTAGAATGATGCGGGTGGGCTAGAGCCCAGAAGTGTACACAGAACCTTCTCTTAAGCATTTTTTTTTTTCATCCTGGAAAACATGTCTATTTTTTTGCCGCTCATTCCCTCTCTGAGTAGCCTCTGGTAATCATACTTCAGAGCTGGATTCAGACATCAGGAGTCCAAGTATTTTCACTCAACCAAGAAACACGACAATTAAATCCATGAACAGGCCCCTGAGAACCCAATTAGCCTCCTAGTTAACAATTTCTAAAATAATACCAACTTGACATTCCCCAAAGGCACTCTATTTTTAACATTGTTTTAATGTATTATTTCTCATCATTATTAAGAAGGCAAGGAAGCTGAATGGTTTTTTTGTTTTATGTTTCTGACCTCAATACACAAAAGTAATGTTTTTGTTTTAGTTGTACACCTGCAACTGAGTTGTAACCTTATGTCATTTTAATGTAATGGTTAGTTTGGTATGTGATAAAAGAGAATCTCCAATGTTGTGCCTTTGACTGCATTGAAGAATAGCACTGACATGTTAAATAAAAGAGCAGTTTGACTAGTCAGGTCATGTGGGCATAAATCATCAAACCAGTCGTGATTACTCAGGCTAATAATCTATTTATTTTCTAAATAGATAATAAAACCTTACTAGTTCAGTCCAGATGGAGAAAAGCAATCTTAAATTAGCGAAAATCTGAGTTTTAGAATCTTTGCGAGAAAAAAATCTCAGAAGAACGGTTTTATTTTAAATTGTATTCAGCCGCTAGAGCTAAGCTAACAATGGAACACATTGAACAGATGAACAAATACAATGAATGGCAATTAGCATAATTATATTTATTAAGTGGTCTTCCATGGCAGTGCTTCTGAAATTATTTGTGGAGAAGAATCAGATTTTTAAATGCTGTGGACTGATACTTTTGTGGAATGCAGAATCATGCTAGTGGCTGTCATGGCAATGTCAAATAGCTCTGGAAGTTTCTAAATGTTCATTCTCAGTGACTGAACTTATTTTACTGTGGACCAATAACAGTTTGCAGACAAGAAGTGGTCTGTGACTACACTTTGAATAGCACTCTTCTTCCTGTGCTTAACCTTCAAAACTTTGAGTAGCTTAATTAGTCTCCAGACTGGGCCTGATGGATCACACCTGTAATCCCAGCACTTTGAGAGTTCGAGGCTGGAGGATCACTTTTGCCCAGGAGATTGAGCAACATACAAGACCTGGTCTCTACAAAAAATTAGCCGGGCTTGATGGTGTGTGTCTGTAGTCGCAACTACTTAGGAGGCTGAGGCAGAAGGATTGCCTGAGCTCCAGAATTCGAGGCTGTGGTAAGCCATGAGCATGTCACTGCACTCCAGCCTGAGTGACTGATAAGACTCTGACTCGAATGAATGAATGAAGGAAGGAAGAAATATTCTCCTTCAGTCAGTTGCAGGGGTTTTTATTCAGCTTGTAGTCTTAAGTCAAGCTTCTATCTAAGTTATCACTGCTTTCCAACCACCAGATTCTGAGTGTGAAATTATCCTTGTTCTCTGCCCAGTGACTCACTTTAGCTGACAGCTGTCCCTTCTGTCTTGCTTGGTCTAATGAGCTGTGTTCCTCACCACGCAGAGAAGAAACAGTACCGGGAATCTTACATCAGTGACAACCTGGACCTGGACATAGACCAGTTGGAAAAGCGGTCGCGGGCCAGTGGGAGCAGTGCCGGCAGTGTGAAGCACAAGCGCCTGTCCCGTCACTCTACCACCAGCCACAGCAGTTCCCACACCTCGGGCATTGAGGCTGACACCAAGCCCCGGGACCCAGGCCCGGAGGACGGCTATGCTGGCAGTGCCATCCACCGCAAGCTGAAGACCTGCAGCTCCATGACCAGCCACGGCAGCTCCCACACCTCGGGCGTGGAGAGCGGCGGCAAGGACCGGTTGGAAGAGGACTCGCAAGATGATGGTACCTGTGCTGCCCCATGCGCTCTCTTCTTTCTGTCTCTTGGCTTTTCCAAGTATTGGTTATGTAGAATTGATGTCTGGGGAGTGGCTTTAAGTAGTTGCAATAGGGAAGAAGAGGTGTCCCGCCATCTTCCCTGTGACTTGGTTGTGTCACTTGTGTCTGTCTATGTACAGAGCATCCTTCTAGTCACAATTCTTTGTGACTGCGGTGTTGGATGATTGAGGACTCTCAAGTCTTAGCTGTTCATGTGGAGTAGAGATTAGTCCTGGAGCCCTCGTGTCTGGATTCTCAATTTCCAGATGAAATAAAACAGTGGGTGGGGCAGCAGAGTGGAGTGCAGTAAGAGTGACAGAAGCATCTTGAGCTTCTGGACCTCTCCCCCCAAATAAAGACCCGAGTCCTTGCCATGGGACTATTTAGTCAAGAATGAAGTGCCTCCCGTGTAGCCAAGACTACAGGGAATATACAAAGATAGCTCCTGGTTGCTGTGAATTCACCCTGTGTTAAGGAGATGAGACCTACGGCCTAGGTGTGTGCCTTTTTAAAATTGCTTTTCTGTCTCAAATGAGTACTACAACATTCAGGTTCGGGGGAAAGATTGACTCTGTTGGGGAAAACTGCAGAACACATGTTTGACTCCTGTGAAGTTCATGTGGGTCTCAAGTCACTTACAGCCCTGAGAGCAGGCAGCTGCAGGAAGCGAGGAGCCTCCCTGACTGCTCATCTGCCTGTGTTAACAGCCTTGCTCTGGCATTTGGCGGACGCCCTATCAGCTTCAGTTTGCCCTTTGTCATTGCAGCAAGAGAGCACAGTTTTTCTTCTTTCTTACAGAAGAAGGAATAGCTGATGATCCCATCATGGCTATTCCACAGAAGATATGTGGATCACACAGCAGTACATCAGTCCTATGAAGAAAGGGAACAAATAACACCCAGTTGGGAATGGTCCCTGGAGTTCACAGTGGGAGAGTCTCCTTAGCAGATGCGTCTTCCGCTGGAAATAAGCGCACAGTCATCCTCGAAGTGCAGCTGTGGATTGTGGTGGTTGTTTCCCTTCAAGTCACTAAATGTCCTTTCCTTCTCCCATGTCAGAGATTGAGATGTTGGTCGATGACCCCCGGGACCTGGAGCAGACGGGTGAAGAGCCCCTGGAGGTCAGCCCGGACATGTGCATCTTCATCACAGAGGACATGCTCATGTCACGAAAGCTGAACGGACACTCCGGTGAGCTGACAGGAGGTTCTCCTCAGGTGGCTGAGCATCCTGGACTGAGGAGCAAGTGCTTCTAGAAATAGATGGGGCGGGGTTGCTATAGGGCTGGAACAAGCCCTTTCAGTTCCTAAACTGCAGGATCCAGTGCCTTCTGGGGACGAAGGGAGAGAGAAACCCTCAGTACTGGGAAGCAGCATCTTCCATTCTGTCCTTTGGACAGAAGGGAGTTATGTGGTAGGGTTTATTTTGTGCTGTTTTCAATCAGAGAGCCATATAGTGCATCTGGAAGGGCCTTGAAGACCCTTCGGTCTGGGCACCTGTTTACAGATGAGATAACCCATAGATTTAAGGGGAGAAATGAAATGCTATATAGCTAGAAACGCAAGTCAGGCCTCCAGGTTTGTTCTGTTGTGTTTTCCACTCTGTTGTACTGGAACAGGAGTCTGGGAGGAAAAGTGTCATAAAGGATTGACCTGAAAAGACACTTTTAAATTTCATGTTTGAGCCGGGCTCGGTGGCTCAGCCTGTAATCCCACGCCTTGGGAGGCCGAGGTGAGTGGATTACCTGAGCCTGCGGGCTCGAGACCCGCCTGGGCAACTTGGTGAGACCTCATCTCTACAATAAATCAAAAATTAGCCGGGCGTGGTATCACTCACCTGTAGTTCCAGCTACTTGGAAGGCTGAGGCAGAAGGATCGCCGGAGCCCAGCAGGTCGAGGCTGCGGTGGCCGGGAGTGGCCACTGCACTTCAGTCTGAGCAGCAGAGTGAGACTCCAACTCAAAAAAAAAAAAAAAAAATTTCATGTTTGTATGGTTTATTCTAGGAAACTTGCATTCCCTGAATTCCTATTATAGGATTATATAATATACAGTATATGTTTTTGTCATATAGAAGATACTGTTTGGGGTTTTTTTGTTTTTGTTTTGGCTGGTCTTGAACCCATGGGCTCAGGCAATCCTCTTGCCTCTGCCTCTGCCTCCCAAAGTGCTGGGATTATAGACCTGAGCCACTGCGCCTAACCTGTTTGTTTTTAAGGCAGCACTATGGATTTTGTTTTTAAGCCTCAGTTACTTCTAACTGCTTTTGTCACACATTATAAATTAGTCTCTGCTCTTTAGAGATATATGCCTTAGGAACCAGCACTATTGAAATGTTCTCTTCCATCTTGAGTTGAATGAAAGAAATTGTTACCACTGGGGTGACCAGTCACTGCTCTGTCAGATCCACAGTCCTTGAAGCTCAGGGAGCCTCTCCCAAGTGCTAGGCCCTGGGAATCAGACAGGAGCAAGACCATTGCACAGTCCGCACCATCCTGGCACGCACTCTGCCGAGGGCATGAGGCAACTTTTATTTCAGATTTCCCTTTACCGAGCAGAACCATGGCCTCCTGATGCTCTGTTAGGAGCAGACCTGCTCATGGTTGTGGAGACTCACTCTGACCATGCTGGCTCATCAGGACGGTTGCTGTAGACATGCTTGGAGTCATATACCAAACTTTGCTCCTTTTGCCAATTTGCTGTATTTTTTAGCTTTATTTTATTTTATGTATTTATTTTTGAGTCATGGTCTCACTCTGTTGCCCTGGCTGGAATGTAATGGCATAATCATGGCTCACTGCAGCCTCGCCCCCCGCGGCTCAAGTGATCCTTCTACTTCAGCCTCCCTAGTAGCTGAGACTACAGATGCATGCCACAACATGTTTAAAAATTTTTTTGGTAAAGACGAGGTCTTGCCGTATTCCCAGGCTGGTCTCAAACTCCTGGGCTCAAGTGATCCTTCCATCTCAGCCTCCCAAAGTGCTGGGATTACAGAATTCAGCCATTGCACCCAGCCCCATTTGCTTTATGATACTGAATTTTCTCCCTTACAAAGACATCTTAATGCATATTAAGTATAAATTCACAATTTCAGGCACACTGTAGGTGCATGGATAGCTCTTATGTATGTAATATGTTTGTAGAAAGGAAATGGTCTAAATTAGTGTATGCCAAATGCCGTGGGAATGGGGTGAGCATGAGAGAAGCTGACTTTGTATTTATATGTTTCTTCATCTAATTTTCATAAGAGTGTCAATTTTGTAATTTTGAATAGAAATTAAATAAGATGACTGTTGAGAAGATTTATGTACAAAAATGTTCATTGAAATGTTATTTTAATAGCAAAAATGAAAAGAGGGAATGAGTGGTTAAATTATACTCTACTCATACAATGGAATATAATACAGTCATTAAATATGAGATTTTCAAAGAATACTGATAACACAGGAAAGATGGATATCGAAAGTAAAAATTACATAAAAGGATGACCTCATTAAAAGATAGTGTTTATATGTATATAAGAAAGAAAATACCAAAAAAGTAATAGCCTTTTCTCTGGAAGTAGGATCATAGATGATCTTCGTTTCTTCCTTGCATCATTCTAGTTTTCCAGATTCTCTGCAGTTTGAGCATTTAGATGTCTGAGAATGGTGAGCCAAGATTGGGTAGTACTGAAGCAACCTGCTTGGCCCCTCGTGCTCGGTGAAAGAGCTGCTTCCTTGTTGCAGACTTGATGCTAACTTTTCTTTCTCTTTTTCTGAGTTGGAGTCTCACTCCGTCGCCCAGGCTGGAGTGCAGTGGCACACTCACGGCCACCCCAGTGTCGACCTGCTAGGTTCTAGTGATCCTTCCACCTCAGCCATTCAAGTAACCAGAACTATAGGCGCATGCTACCACCCCCGGCTAATTTTTGATTTATTGTAGAGACGAGGTCTTGGCCAAGTTGCCCGGACTGGTCTCAAACCTGTGGGCTCAGGCAATCCTCTCACCTCTGCCTCCCAAAGTGCTGGAATTATAGGCTGAGCCACTGAGCCTGGTCAATGCTGACTTTTCTAGCGGTGGGTTCCAGACTGGGAGAAGACTATTTACAGGCATGGGAACTCCTGTAATCCTGTAAATCCAGAAGGAACCAAACAAGGTGCCAGTCATTGCACAAGTCTGCATGCTCCTGTGAGGACTTGTTCAAAGGTTTAATGCTTTCTAGAACATAATGATCTTTCTAGAGAAAAACCCTCTACTAAAGCTGTTTATATTAACCCCTAAATCAGGTTTCACCTGAGAGTTTTTAAACAGTTTACACGTCAACCTAGAATGTCCTCATATTTCAGTTAAATAATTGCCGAATACTTAACATATGAAAGGAATATGCTAGACACTAAATCATACAACAAGTCATTCTATAGACTGCTAGTGGGGGTTGAGTAAAAATGACATTACTTAAGGTTCTTTTTTTGGAAGGTTGGGATGTATTCTTCTTAAGATGCCATTTGGCCTTGTCAATCGATGTAGGGCTTAACCTTTGCCCACTTCATGTGTTGGAAGGGAAAATGTCAGAGACATTCGCTTACATTTCCATTTCTCATCAGTAGTTTTACCTTCTGAGACCATTTTTTTCCTGAATGTTTCACTCACAAGCTAAAGTCAGAGAGGGAAGTATCAACCTTGGATTTCTGTTTTCGAAAGTGTAGTGAGTTTCCCCCAAGTACCAAGGTGATTGGGTGCTGTGGTGATCTCAGAGATCCAGTACTGAAGTCTCAATGTGGCCTCCCATTTTGGTCTCCTGCCAGCGGGATCAGCTGCAGGAGGTACATGCCATGGTGTCCCTAAGCCAAGAAGTCTGCCGTGAGCTGAGTGTGTTCGTGTGTAGGTCCTGTACCTCACCCCTGTCATGCATTTGCTGTTTGATCATCGTTTAAAACTCTAGTGCATAGGTGCTATTATCAGCCCCATTTTATATGAGAAGACAGAGGGAGGTTAAGTAACTGGCCCGTATACATGGCTAATTAATTGTCTGGGCCAGGCTCCAATCGAATCTGTCTGATTCCAGAGGACAGAGCTCCTATAGTTCACTACTGCACGTCCAAGTGGAACCAAGCCTAGAAGGCTGCGCCACTGTTCAGCAAGAGTTAAACTTAACATTGCTGACCTCTGGAAGGAGGAAGGATAAGCTTCATGTGATATGGTAAAGAGACTGCTGCACCCGGTCTTTGTTTTCATTTCTAACTTCATCATAAATAGCTTGGTTAGAAGTTTTTAAAAGAAAATTCCTGTTCTAAGCTTCTTCCTACACTCTAACCCCACTTTGACTGGCTATCTCTACTGTGAGACAAGAGATGGGTGTCGCCCTAGTGGCCCACCAACAGAGGGTCACAGTGGAACTTTTCAGGAATGGTTAGTATTGACGTTCTCATTCCTGGTGGTAGTCCATGTCAGAGTATGTGCTAAGAGGTTTGAATGATTTGAAGTATTTATTGTCTTTTTCCTCTGCTCTATTTTAGGGTTGATCGTGAAAGAAATCGGTTCTTCCACCTCCAGCTCCTCAGAAACAGTTGTCAAACTTCGTGGCCAGAGTACTGATTCTCTTCCACAGGTATTAAAGGGATTGAACATTTCAAATTAGAAACTGAAATGATCAGAAACTTTAAGTAAGAGCTTACATATATATTTATGCAAATGAGCAAAATTAGAAACCCAGAGGAAATTAGTCTTACCAGATCCACAAATTCTATTTTTATTCTGAATTTATTTCCATTTTATTTGCTAGCCCTGCATATCTTTGAGTTGATTTTTTTATATGGATAAGTCATATACTTTGTTTCACGCTTCATATAGGTGGAAAACCTCTCCCTTAAGACTTCAGGTTGAGAGAGAGAGAGAGAGAGAGTGTGTGTGTGTGTGTATGTGTGTGTGTGTGTGTTGATTGACTGCAACAACCTGGGAGAATAATATTCTTGTCAGGTGTGTTATGGCAGAAATGTTTCCCCACTCTGGTTATTCCATTCAGATTGAATTTTCAGTTTGCAGACTTCAAGTATTTGACTACCTGTGATCACTGGTTAAACTATTAAAATGTCAAAAGGTATAGATGGAATGCTCTGAAACTCGTGGTATTAGCATTTGGAGTTAATCTACACCTGATCCCTCTCTTTTCCAAGCACTGTGTCCCCCCTTTCTGTGCCTCACTTTCTAGGGGCTTTCCTTGCATCTCCCCTCACCCTTCTATATGTGTTTCTCTCTTTTATATCCTTCTTTCTCTTGCATTCTGGCTCTCTTGGTTCCCTTCCCCCCCCCTTCTTTCTTCACTTTTCTCATTTGTCCTTTCTTTCTCTCATCTCCATCAAAATAACTATTATGCGAAGACATTTATTGCATATGCTTCTGAAAATGCCAGTGCATAATCTTCCAAGCAGTGTGTGTAGCCTGATGAACTGGCATGCACACTCCAGAGTCAGACTGCCTGGCTTGCTCCCAGCTCGGTTTAACTCTTAGGAAATATCTGTGGGGCACAGCTGAGCATCACACCTGGGCAGAACATTGGTGAGCCTGCGTGGCGGGTTTGTGGGGATGACCAAATGATTCCATGTGTGAAATCCTCTTGAAACCTGGGAAGACTGCATCTGTGCAGGGAGTCATGCAGGAGATGTCACACACATGTGACACTTCCTAGTAAAATGTCCTCTTTTACCAAAATGATAGCTTGTTCTAACAAGGCTGTCCTTTGTAGTGTTAAGCAGAAAAATTAGAGATAAAATGCCTAGTTTCCTTAAGTAGTGCATTAAGTGGCTTCCATTCTTGTAATTATCTGAACCATTTTTAACTTCTTTCTGTTTTTCGCTGTACCACCTCTTGGGATAATACTTCCCTAAATCTGCTGACTGCTGTGTAAAGCAGGACATGACCCCCTTGTGTCCAGGAGCTGCCTCCATCCTGGTGCTTGTCTCCCACCCTTTCCAGCGCCCAAGAATCCTGGCTTTTTAAGCAGTAATTCTTCAAACTGTGTTTCTTTGTAATAATTGGTTTGTTTTTCCATTTCTTATTAAAATCATAATAGGCCTCACCCACATTGAATTGCCACATCCTAGTAAAAAAATAGACACAGATTCTTTACCTATACTGCCTTATTTTAAGAGAATTGCTTGATTTCTGAAATGTTTGGGCAGTTGGATTCCTGCTGTGTTTGCATCTCTCGCCTTGGATCATTTATCTGTAAAATGGGGAGAATGATAGTGCCTGCCTCCTAGAACTGTTAGGAAGATTAAATTAGTGTTTAGGTCAACGCCTGGCACATACAGTCCATGTTAGCTGCTGTTACCATCAGTGGCGATGGTGTTGATATATTTTCCCATAGGGCCCAGAAACCACAGATTGAAAACTAGTTTCTGACATCGAAGGATTATGGAGCCTTTTCTGATTCTGCGGCGTCTCTCTTTATAGGGCGGTACACTAACCTTCTGCCTTAGCCTGTACTCTTGAAGTTGTTTCACCCTCCCCTTATTTTGCAGACTATATGTCGAAAACCAAAGACCTCCACAGATCGACATAGCTTGAGCCTTGACGACATCCGACTTTACCAGAAAGACTTCCTGCACATCGCAGGTCTGTGTCAGGACACTGCCCAGAGTTACACCTTTGGATGTGGCCATGAACTGGACGAGGAAGGCCTGTACTGCAATAGCTGCTTGGCTCAGCAGTGCGTCAACATCCAAGATGCTTTTCCAGTCAAAAGAACCAGCAAATACTTTTCTCTGGATCTCACTCATGATGAAGCTCCAGAGTTTGTTGTATAAAGTCCATCTTCGTGCTACTGTCCGGGCAGCCTGCTGTTTGCTAGAGGACATGAAAGTCATGGGTTCTTGACATATTACTTGTGCCATATTTTCTTCACCCCAAAACATAGCTCTTTCATTATAATATTTGAGATGGAAACAAAAGCCTTCAGACAGTTGCACTTTAAGTATTATTACACAGGGGTAAAAGAACTACAGAAAATGTACAGCAATGCAAGCACCCAGGCGTTCATGGATCCTGTGGGAGGGAAAGGTGCTCGCTGATCACCATGTCTTCTGAAGAGTGGACCGTGGTGTGTTTGCGCATTTGCTGTTGCTTAGTTCAGTTACATGTACCATCGCTTTTTTTTATCATGTGAAAGATGTTACTAGCTTTATTTGTTTGCTTGTACATTGTGTACTACTCCCTCATGAAATGCTCGTGGTTTGAGGGAAGAAAGAGGGAAGGTTCTCTCTTCTTTGAACAGAGAGACCATTGCCTAGTAAATATAGCCATTGCTGCCTCGCTGAGGCCATCCCAAAGTGAACACTGATGAAGTGGTCAAACTCATGGAGTTCTAGCAAGCCAAAGATGTGTGCCTGACACAAGTACCTGCTCAGAGTTGAGACGTGAATTAAGCAATAACAGAAGACGGTGTATGCTGCGATGCCTTGGGCTCCTTTGCACCGGGTCAGTGCCGTGTGCCTCTTTGATCTTCCGGAAAGCTCCAGGATTCAGTTGAGGTTCCCATCCATATAACAGATCAGTTGTGTTCATGTGACAGTACATTTTGTGGAGCTGACAAAACTGGTGTCTGTTGAAACTTTAGTTATGTCTTAGGAAATGTTTGTGCTTGGAGGTGTTATGTTTTTTGTGTGTTTTAATTCTCAAGAACAAACAATCATAATGCTAGTTTCTGCTTAACCAAATTCCCCTAACTATGTGTATATGTCTTACATATATACATACACACAGGATCATGTGTTTATATATGTTTAAAGCTTACTAAGTCTTCATTTTGCTTCCACGACTCCCTTGTATACATGGAATCCCTTGTTTAATATTGAGAATACAGAACTGAATGAATGATGCCTGCAGACAATCAGTTGATGTATGTAGAGTTAAGAATAACTGTTTCCTCGTGTGCCTTTGGCCATGATTCTCAACCCTGATTGTATAATAGAATTTTGGTGAGGAGCTTTTAAAAAACAATGCCTGGGTACCCCCACCAGACCCATTAAGTCAATCTCCTGTGGTGGGACCCAGGTAGAATTGCCTTTTCTTTTAAAGTTCTTCAGATGGAGCTAATATGCAACAGGGTTGAAAGCCACTGATCCAGGGGGTGTCTTTGTTACTTTTGAAGTGGAAATGTACAGAAGATGTAGTGTATGAGAAAGGGCCATTTTTAAGTCAGTTACCTGCTGTACTGCTGTTACACTATCTAAAGAAACCAGGCGAGTGAATTTATCAGCCTCTTGATGGACAGTGAAAAGTTGCTTGCACTTCAGGAGAGAACTTCATAGCACAGTATCTTTCTATGAGATGTTTTTAATGATTTAGTATTTTACAACCTTTGTTTACCATATTTTGATATACCATTTTTTCTATCTGCCAGGTTTTATTAAAAAAAAACTATATATTATTTTCTAAAGAAACAGTCATATTTTTGTACAAGTTATGTTTCCAGGTAACAAAGAAATAGATTTAGGGTACAACAGAACATAGCAGTGTTACCCGAGGATGGGAGTCAGTATTATAAAACAAATGATGAGCAGGAACACGCCCCCATGTGCTGCCTCTCCTGTGCCAGGTGGCGGACGTCTGTGCAACACAGCCTTGTCAAGTTAGGTTCACCTGACACTTTAAAAGGAAAAAAAGCCCTATAGAGTTCTATAGTCATGAAATGATTTTGCTTTTCTCAAATGCTTTAATAGACCAAAGTTTCACATATCAGAATGTATAAAGGTGTCTCAGTCTCTGCATAGAAGGATACAAGTAAGAAGGGATCATTTAATGACTGTTTTACTTGTAAGTCATTAAATAATCCACTGTTTCTTATAGATGATGCTTGAGAGAGAAATCATGATGACGTTTGTACTCTAAAGAGCCCAGAATATGAAGCAGTGCATTTCCTTAGCTCTTAGAGTATTTTGCAAACATAAAGAAAAAACATATTTAAGAAAAAAAAGTAAAGAAAAAATGTAATTACTACACACAGGTAGTGCTCTATGCTTTGTGTTCCCTTTACTTCAATCAGAGTCAGGTCTTTAGGTTACTCCAGCATTGGTCATGGTTTTGCATACCTTCTTTCTAATTGAATTTATGAATTGTCTTGTGGATTTTCCAAAATGAAACATGCTAAGGAACCTTTTTGCTTTCTGATCCACTGTTTGCAGCAGAATTTTATATATATATATATATATATATATATATATATATATATATATATATATATATATACATATGAAAATCCACTTTGAATAATCTACATTTTTGTATTTGGAAATTGTTTTCAAAAATAAAAAAGAGAAAGAAAAGTATAAAGTTGTTATTTATTCTGCATTTCTTACATTTCCGTTGCTAGTCAGTATACCAACTTGATATATATCGCCTCACACATCTACATCTGTATTTGCAACAGTGAGCTTTATATCTACATAAATTGTAAATAATCCTTTCTGTGAAAGGATCATCATATCAGGATGATACCAAAAGTATGTAAGAAACTGCATTATTTTGTAGTTATTTCTTATGTCTCATGGTAAGATTAGCGGTCAATAAAGTTACTTTTTTTTTGCCTTTAATTTGCCTTTTTTTATTATTAGAGCTCTCAATTAAGCAAGAAGCATTAAGGAGTGAATGTTTTCTTTGTGTTCTTCTTTCCTATAATGGAGCACAGTAAAGGACAACCTGAAGGTTCTATAAGATAGAATTCCAAGCAAAACAGCCCCCATGGTGGTGGTGGTAACCTGGCTGACGTGGGTACCACCACATGCCGGGGCCACGTGTGGTAGAATTGTCTGTGTTAACTCATTTATCCTCACATTCCCATAAGGCAAGTACAATTATTCTCAAGTTTGAGATGAAGGAACCAAGGTTCCAGGAGGCTGAGGGGCTGAAAGGACTCCACTTTTTAATATCATCTTAAAAAATTAAAATGGCTACTTTAACTTAGACCCTTAAAACAGCCATTATAGAACTATTGTTTTTTGTTTTTTTAAAAAAAATAAGTGGTTGCATTTAAAAGCATGTATTCACAAGACCAAATGTGAGGGTAGTGTGGCATTAAGGAAACAGCCCAGAATTAAGTGTTGGTAGATCAGATTCTGGAAAGTCCCCGCTCTCTTTCTAAAGGGAAATCCATTCCTTCTCTTGACTCCTGTTTTGGCTATAAAGTGGGGCTAATAATTCAAAGGACTGTTTGGGAAAATAAGGGAATAGGTTTAATATGCCCCTGATGACTAGGGTGGGAGAAAGGCGGGCTTTCAAATCTAACAAATATTTAACCCATTGCATTCAGAAACATCTCGCAGGTCACCTACCAGCAACCCAGCCACGCTTTTTTGTTAATACCAAATAGTGAAAAACGAATCATTTCATATTACATAGTACAGCATTGAAACCAATTATTTTATTTTAATGATATTTGGCTTATAATGGAATTTTGGACATCTGGGAACTTATGACAATCAAAATTTTGGATCTTATATTTTTCTAACATGGCAACGTGTGAAATAGTCATCTACATGTATTGCCAGTAATTTGATGGCTTCCACCTGGTGTTTTTCTATTCAAGCAAACAACGCAGTCTCATTTTCTTCGTCCCACATTAATAATATGTGATATATTGTCCAGTCTGCTGTTCAAAGAAGATGTGGAAGGACACACTCATTCCTAAAAACCACTTCTTAACTGATTGATCAGAAACTTGACAAATTTCAGATGGGACATAGGCTTTTATTGTTTTTGAGTGGAAAACTTTAAGGAAGCATGCTTTTTAAAAAAGTTTGCACTTTCGTAAGTTTGCCCAGCAATCTCTTTATGTTCCCTGAGAGGGGACATCTGAGTGTTTTGCTAGATTTATCATGTCCCCTTGGGGGACATCTGAATACAAAGGGTTAGCTTTTATAAATAGAGCCCTTTGGCCATTTGGAAGCATACAATTAAAAAAAAAACTTTCTGGTGGACGTTATTCATTAATTTTGCAGAGTAGGAGTCAAGGGAAGAAAATAGCTGGTCACCTATTATGTGATATTACACACGTGTCTTATCCTCATAACTCTTCAAAGAGTTGTCACCCTCATTTCACAACTGAGGAAACAGTTAAACTTACTGAAGATCCTACAGCTAGTGAATGGTAGAGCAGAGTTTTAAACCCAAAAGCTCTGCAAAAGCTTTGTTTTTTTCTTTAGAGAACGCTCAGAACCTAATAGGGAAAACAGACTCTCCAATTTCGATAGTGTGATCAATGAAATTTATTTGCTAACTCAGTAATTTTTTTGAGTAGCCACTATGTCCGAGGCATATACAAGGCTTATGTAGGTGTTGCCTTGGCACAGAGACAGTAAAGACCTGGGAAATGGAGAGTGGGAGACAGAAGAACGGAGAAGGTTTTACTGGAGAAAACCTTGAATGGGAACTTCTGGCAGCATGCGGTGAGGTACAGGCTGTCCAGGCAAGGGCTTATAAGCTGGAGACAACAATGGTCATCCAGGGACCTGCAAAAACCTCAAGGGTCCTTTTGGCTTGAGTAACCGCTCTCCAGCTTAGTCATGAAAGCCTTGACACCCAAATGAGGACACCAAGTTATTTTCTAGACAGCAGGGAGCCACTGAAGAGAGTTATGAAGGATAAAGACTAGAGATGTGTTTGTGGCTTGAAAGAAATCATGGGTGCAGTGCTAACAGAAGGTTGGGAGGAAGTTTGAAGATGGTGAGGGTCTGAACTGAAGGAGTGGTAGCACAGAGAAAAGGAGAAAATTCAGAAGCTATGTAGGAAACAGAACCAGAGCACTGTTAATGTTGTGGGTAGTGACCATTGTCCAGAGTTGCAAACAGTGCAAGAACTCATCCAAGTCAGATTAGAGAAGGACAGCTTTATTGAGTACACTACAAGGGAGCAGTCAGCAGGGCAGGATAGAAAAACTGCACCAAGCTGGCAATTTGAGGTGGTTTTTATATGGGAACTGGCCCCTTCAAGTCCTGCCATGCAAATGAGGGATTAAAACATGGCTGTTCTGATTGGCTGTTGTTGGACTCTGATTGTAGGCTGCTCATTGGTCTGTTTGAGGTTAACATAAGGTAGCTCTTGTCATCTAAAATGGCTTCCACATGTTACACACATAGAAGGTTGTCATCTCCTGAACTAAACATTAATGGAGAAACGCAATTTTCCCTACCTTGACAAAGCCCATGGGAAGACTAACTGCTTTATATTATGAATTAAAATCTACCCTACCTAAATGTCTTTATTGTTAAAAATTGGCACAATGGCCACAACTATCCCAATCTGTAGCAGTGATTCTCAACCCCATCTGCACATTCGAGTGACCCAGAGAGCATTAAACAGTGACGCCCAGTTCTGATGTGCTTGGTCTAGGGTAATTCTGCAAGTCATGCCAATATGCATCGTGGTTGCAACCCATTAATCTACAGCTGAGCCCGAGCAATTGCCAGCCCATCTGCCCCTGAGGTAGCATGATTCACATTTGGCATAGGTCGGGTCTCTAGAATGTCCAGGTATGCTGCATTTTGGAAGAATGACATTGTTTTCTTTTGCCAATAAAGCTGTCAGAGAGTGGACCAGTGCTGGAGTGAGGCACTCACCTCACCATTTCAGAAAGCTTGAAAACACCCACATTTTAGAGATTAGGGTGTTAACATTCATATGACTGTTTGGCTAAGTATGAGGGTGGGGGTAATGTGAGTTTAGTAAAATACTTTAAAATCTCCTCCCTGTTACTGTTTTATTTGCCTTGTCATTTTTCTATTGCTTTATATAAGTTGATGCCCACACAAAGGTATAATGGAAATAAGGAAGCTAAATTCCACCCAGCCCTTTCATTCCTAAGACATGTATTTTGAGTTAATGAAGAAGCCTGACCTCTGAAAAGTCCTCCTCAGATGCTGTGAGCCAGTATAGGTGATGGAGTTATATGCTCTCAAGAGATTAATTGAAAGCCTGTAAGCATGGTACAGCTATAATTAACTAACTCATTACTTAGGATAGGTGTTTACCCATCTGGTGTCAACTGTAGTCAGCTGAGGTCTCCTCAATTTTATTACTGTTATTACTGCAAGAGATGGATTTCATAAGAACAGACAGTTTCCAACTTAGGAAAGAAGACTCAGTTCCAAGTTTGCTTCTAAATTGGTTGTTTGGCATTCAGAACACACATCCTTAAACTCCCTAGTCCATAAATACCTGTTTAACCCAGAGGTATTATTAGAGATGTTTTTTCTGTGCATTAGTAACCATCTGTCAAAGAAGAGGCCCACAACTTAAATTAGGTAGGTGGAATGACCCCACAACCAGAGAAAGAGAGATGAGAGATGATAGTACTCCACTGTAGACCAACAGTTCAATCTTTAGGTTTTACTTATCATAGTACGTCCATACCCAATTACAGACAAAATTAGAAGAAAGCTTCAGGAAAGCCATACCAAGATAAAGAAGCTCTAAGCCAGTTTCTACCTTGGGGTTCCATAAGGGATGCGTTTACTGATTTCTCATCCTCTCCCCAGATCCCCAGTCCAGAGCTACTCAGCGCTGCTCTCCCATCATGAAAGAGAGCAGATTCTCTTCTCCCAACCTACAGAGGTAGAAGGAAGAGGGAAGGTCTAGGAACTGTTTTAAGGAGCAGAAACCCCAGGGTCTTTAGACTGTATTCCTGAATTGTTACAGGGTAAGAATAAAATGCTGTAAGAGAGAAGTTAAGGAGCCCATATCAGGGCTTTTAAATGCAACATCAACGGGAATGTGTGAGACCATAAAATCCACTAGAAGATTTTAAAGAAGGCCTAAATAAATTCATGTACCTTATTCCCAAAAGGAAAGGTTCAATAATATAAATGTCAAGTTTTCCCATCAATTCCTTTCTAAATCCCAAATGAAACATTTCAGCCATGATGGAGGCATAGAGACTAGTTTTACCTTCTCACTTTAAGTAACTAAAAAAAAATATGAATAAAGTTTTTAAGACACTTGCCAACAGGCAGTGCCTATTGGCAGCAGAGTATCCCCCCAGAAGGGAAATAAACAAGATGTGTATTCTCATTGCCCCATTTCACTACCTGAGAGTGTCCAGGCCACAATGTAGGAGGAAACCTAATGGATCACAACAGTCTTTCTGAGTTGAGAAGGCAGAGTTGAGAATTTAGATAAGCCAGGGTGGCTACCTAGACCATGAAGATCTGTAAAAAGTTCTCAAGTATCCCTGATCAGTATATAATTGTGAGGAAAGCACCTGAGGCAGGATGTGAACCATGAGAAAACAGCAAAACAATCTCTGGAGCTCATGTAGCACCAGGAACAGTTTGAGATCCCACCAACTAGAATGAAAAATCCTTGTAATAATGAGACATCTAGTAAAAAAAGTAATCAGAAGGGTATTCCTGGAGGTTGCTCTGGCCCTGCAAAACACAGCTTAAAAAGCTTTTTAAATATTGAAAGAAAATTGCTGTCAACTTACAATTCTATACCCAAAGTCTCCTTCAAAAACAAAGATCAAATAAAAACATTTTAGGCATACAAAGAAAGAGTTCAATCCAGATCTTCATAAGACATGTAAATGAAAGCAAAACAAACAAACAAAAAGCCAACAGATTACAAAATTAGATCTACACAATGAAGAGCTCTAGAAATGATAACTATGCGAGTCAAATATATATATTTTTCATATTTTAAATCTTTTTACAAAATAATTGACTACTTAAAGCAAGTGCAAAAAACAATGTATTGTGGAGCTTTTGACATATGTAAAAAGTAAAGTGTATGACCACAATAGCACAAAGACCAGGAAAGGGAAATGAAAATATACTGTTGTAAGTTTCTTATGTTATATTTGAAGTGGTATGATATTACTTAAAGGCGGGCTATGATAGCATAAAGATGTATACTATAAATGCTAAAGCAATCCCTAGAAATAAACAAAACAAAGAAGCATGAGATAGAATGGATTAATAAAAATTGCTAAACACAAAAAAAAGAGAAAAAAAGATTAGTGAACAAATAAGACAAATAAAAACCAAATATAAACTTGGAACATTTAAAAGCAACCATATCAATAATCAAATTAAATGTAAAATGTATCTCCCCAAAGACATTACATGGAATAATGAAAATATTTTGGAATATAGACCCAATGAGGAGATATTTACCTTCTCAGATGCAGACCATTATGTAGAGTTCCTGTTATTAATGATACTGACACAAAAATCGCAATTTAGGGCAAAGATTGGCAAAGTGTTTCTATAAAGAGCCAAAGCATAAATATATTAGGTTTTGCAAGCCGTATGGTTTCTATTGCAACTACTTAACTTTACCATCGTAGTGTGAAAGCAGTCACAGTCAATGTGTGAACCAATAAGCATGGCTGTACTCCAATACAATTTTATTTACAAAAACAGGCAGCAAGCTGGATTTAGCTCACAGGCTGTGGTTTGCCCATCACTGATTTAGAGCAATGTAATAGACAACAAATCCAGGAGCAGACTAATAGATAAATAGGAATTAAGTATATGAAACAAATGGCGTTTCAAATCATAGGGGAAATGGTGAATTATGCACTAGTTAGTACTGGAAAAATTAGCTATTCTTTAGAAAAATAAAATTAGATTTTAGCCTTTTATTCTACACAAAAATGAAGAGCTAACTATTTAAAAATTAAAACTGTAAAAGTATTAGAGGACAATAGAGAAAATTTGTGGTAGGAAAAGCTTTTCTTAGATAAACACATTATTGGTAAGTCACCAAAAACATTTGAAATTTTAGTACCAAAAAAGTTTTAAAAACTCTTGTATACCACTACCTAATAAAAGGTGACCAGGAAAAAAATACCTGCAACTTTTACAAAAAACAATTGGTATATAGGGTATACAAAGAGATTCCACAAATCAATAAGAAAAATACAAAAAACTTAGTAGAAATGTGGGGGGAAATATGAATGGTCAATTCACAAGGAAAAAAATTTAAAACATCTAATAAATATGGAAAAGTTGTTCAATTTTACCATTAACAAGGTAACCAAACCTTAATGTACTGATATTTTATTCCTAATTGACAAAAGTTAAAATGATTGCTAATATCCAGTGTTTGTGAGAGTGTGAAGAAATACATACTTTCATAATTTATGAGAGAATTGTAATTACTTTGTTGTTGTTGGGTTCTCACTTCATTGCCCAGGCTGGAACAATGGCACAATTACGGCTTACCTCAGCCTTAACCTCCTGTGATGAAGCGATCCTCCCGCTTCAGCCTCCCAAGTGTCTGGGACAACAGAGGCATGCCACCATGCCCAGCTAATTTTTTAAATTTTTCGTATAGATGAGATCTTTCTATATTGCCCAGGTTGGTCTCGAACTCCTGGGCTCAAGCAATCCTTTCATCTTAGCTTCCCAAAGTGCTGGGATTATAGAAGTAAGTCATCGTGCCCAGACAGAAGTGTAAACTAATACAGCATTTTAAAGGAAAATTTAGTAGTTTTGACCAGTGTTGAATAAAGTTATCCTGCAACTCAGCAATTTTATTTCCAGATATTTATTCTATTAAAATAAACACATAAAAGAAATGTAACAGTATTGACTTGAAAAGAGAAGCATGTTATACAATCTAAGTGTCAAATAATTATTGGCACAATGTTATTGTGGCATAGTATGCAGAAATTAAAAATAATAGTGGTTTAGATGTACAGACATTGAAACATCTTCAGTGTACATTAAGTACAAAAAGAAAGACAAGATGCAATATACTAGATTAGTATGAGAAAAGATAAGGTACATAATTATATGTTTGTTTAAATGTAATTGCATAAAAATGACCTTGAAGGGCATCTAACAAACCAAACCAGAGGTAACTCTGAAGAGGGGAATGATTAAGGACAAAGGAGGAAAGGGAGCCTACCTTAAAAAAAAACAACTCCATGTTGTTCTCAGAGAGGGAGAAAAAAACAGAGACAATAGAGAGTAAAAACTTTTGGAGAAAATAATCTATTATTAATATTGTCAGAAAGATATAAAATATTGCACTCACAAAGTTGGAGAGCACTGCTATAGAGATAGAGATAGAATTATAAGCTTTCAAAATATGATAACCAAAATAAAAGTTCCAGTGGGAGAATTGGAAGATAAAGGAAATCTCTCAGAAGGCAGAACAAAGAGACAAGAGACAAGAGATTTCCAGCCTCTAATGGTAGTTGTTAATTACGTGAATACAGAGAGCTAGATTGACAGCAGTTGTACAGAGAAAAAATGGCACGAGAAAATGGCTCAGACCTAAAAGACATGTGTTTTCAAACTGGAAAAAAGTGCAAGGAATGCCCAGAAAATGAGTAATAAAGACCAATTCAGGACACATCTACTTAAGATTTTTAAATATTAGAGATAAAGAAAAGATTATACCTTTTCCATAGATTTTTTTTTTTTTTAGAAAAAGCAAGCGAGGGATTTTATAGTTCTGTAAAGAAAGTGGGAAAAAAATTGTTGATACATAGAATAACTGAGTGAGCAAAAAAAGGAAGCTGTTAACTCCAAGAACAAAATGTTGAAGAAAAACATAATAATAGTACACTACATGACTTGACAATAAACAACACTCACACAATCTTTATGTAAACTCTATTATGGTTGTCAATTTACCAAAAAATGTAACATAAACATTGGGAAAGGAGGGAAATTCTGTGTGGATGTAGAGAGGAGTAAATATGTATAAAAGGGCCACATTATCACTTTCCATAACAGGAGGTTGGTAGATAACATTTCCAATCGGAAACGTGTAAAAATGCAGCAGATCTCCTTCCTCCCTGCACGCTGGGATGCGTGAAGCTGATACCCAGCTTAGAAATATGGACTTAGAAATATGGAGGTTAATACTTTTCTTCTAAAACCACTTCAAGAGTTGAGAGTGTTAGCATTTGGGGAGGGAAGGAAAAGAACCAACTGTATTTTTGTTGTTGTTAGAGGCTTTGTAGTACATTTGACTTTAAAATTATGTAGATGCATAACTTGGATAAAAATAGAAAGTGTGTTTTTAAGAAGATAAAAGTTATTTCAGTCACTAACATAGAATCCTATTAACAACCCTGGGTTCCTGGGAGCCCTGAGGAGAAAAGAATCAACAAATGGAAGGAAGTGGGGGTGGGTGGGTGTTCACTCTGTGTGGAGCGGTAGGCTGTGAAATTTGTCTTGAATGAACAGAGTATGTGGGCGCCCAGCCCAGGAGGTGAAGTAAAAGGGAGACTTGTTTCTTTGGATGTGGACTCTTCCTGACAACGCGTGCCGGCTATTCTGGAGGTGTTGGGACATTAATGAAAAGGCATTGGAGACCCCTGTGGGATTTTTTTGTAGTGAAGGCACCAGAAGGTGAGGCAGATCCCCTTCCTCCCTGCACGCTGGGATGCATGAAGCTGATACCCAGCGGCTCTCATTTCTTTTGGGGAGAACAGCCAGCAGATGGACATCTGGTAACCTAAAGCCCTTGTAGAAACTGCCCGAGTCAATTGTTCCATCTGCCACGGAGGCCGAGGCTGACTCCGGTTTCAACCACAGGCCTCTAGGGACAAGTGGCAAAAAGCTGAGTAAAAGACCGAACCTGAGGCCTGATAGTCAGAGGGAGGGATTGGAGACCCAGAGGGTGAGTCCTGGAGTCAGGATGGAAGGGAAGACTCACCCAGAGATTGTTGATCAGTCCAGCCCCCAGGTTCAGGGCTCACAAATTTAAATAATTCTCACAACCCCCAGGGGTGCTTTGTTAAAGTATAGATTTATTTCCAGGCCTCCCCTGACATCTACCGATCAGAACGTCCGGGGTGAGGACCGGGTTTCAGATGCACCCACCTTGACCTTGACCACCCTTGGGAGCCTGCCATGCCAGTTCCAAGACCACCCCTGCCCATTTCCCAAGGCAGCCCCCTCTCTGTTTGAGCTCTTTTTTTTCCTTCCTTCATTAGAATTTCAGACGCAAAGAAATTTCCTGAAGCCCAAGTGGTCTGAGGGAATATTGTTAAAAGTCTGCATTTTGCTAGGGGGTTGACAATATCTGTCAGTTACAATGTAGTCTATAGGAGGAGTTGGTGCTTCTGGGAGGGACGGTGGCCAATGTCTCCCATACGTCACTGCCATTTTTTATTCCCATCATTCATCTTCAGTGAGAACCTCTGAGAGGCAACTTAGAGGCTCAAAGACAAATATTTCTTGCTCCTCCCACAGCTCCAAGATCTGCAAAGTGTGTGGTGGGGACCATCAGGGGCAGCCAGGCTACTGGGCTTTTGCTCAGCCCCAAGAAATGGCACCAAACATGGAGATATCTGAATGGGCTGAATTCAGCTTGGAAGCTGTGACCTCTGGAATCACAATGTCTTTTCCCATCCAGAACACAGAATACTGAGATTGTAGGAGGGGGATGCCGGAGAGCTGGGGGATGCTTTATTCCCCTAAAGATGGGTGGAGGGTGGTGACAGGATTTTAAAAATCTGAGCCACGCTTTCCAACTTGGGCCCGCCAGAATGGCACCTGCAAAGAAGGTGAGAGAAGAGGGGCCGTACTGCCATTAATGAGATGGTGACCCGAGAACACACCGTGAACATTCACAAGCACATCCATGGAGTGGGCGTCCAGAAGCATGCCCCTTGGGCACTCAGAGAGACCCGAAAATTTGCCATGAAGGAGGAGAAGGGGACTTCAGATGTATGCATTGATATCAGGCTCAACAAATCTGTCTGAGCCAAAGGAATAAGGAATGTCCTGTACCGTATCCATGTGCAGTTGTCCAGAAAATGTAATGAGGCTGAAGTCTCACCAAACAAGCTTTATACTTTGGTTACCTATGTACCCGTTACCACTTTCAGAAATCTACAGACAGTCAATGTGGATGAGAACTAATCACTGATCATCAAGTATATCAAATAAAGTTATAAAATTGCTATTAAAAAAATCTGAGCCACTAGCTGCGGTCTTCAGTTGCCAGGGACCCCACGAATGACTTTCCCATTGGGTTTTGGTGTTTATAGTCACCAAGGAATTCCCATCAAGGCCACCCTAATCCAAAATCCAAAATAGATTTTCTGTGATGAAGAAGAAACATAGCGAACTAAGAAATGGAGGGCTAGTAGGGCTTTGTCTTGCACCAGGTTATAAATGTCAGTCGTGAAGGCTAAAACCACGTCTCCCTTTTCACAACTTCATCCCAAGGAACTAGCACAGTGCCTGGTGTAGAAAGGGTGCCCAGGAAATGTTGGGTTAAGCAATGAGTGAACGTTCCACAGCTGTGTGCTGAGGTGCTGGGCTGGCCTGGGAGAAACCGTAAATAAGCCCTCCCTACCTGGGCTCTCTTCCCCGGTCCTTCCCTTTGTTCTGATCTCAGCTCCTCCTCAGAAAGTTCTGCCCTGACCACCCACTCCGAAATGGGCCTCTCGTTGCACCTCTATGACATGACTCTATTTCCTTGTTAATAGCACAATCTCCAAGTCTCTGATTCACTCCTTCATTTACTTATTTTTATTTGATTGTCTTCTCCACCATAATGGAGGCCCGTGACAGGGAGGACCTTGTCCATCTTCTGTAATCACTCTGACCCCGACACTTCCAGCAGGTTCTTGGAACAGTGAGCACTGGGGTTGAATCAGTTCGGTAACACTAGATGATAAGAAGAGAGAAAACTTTTTTGGATTCGGAAATGCACTTTTTATTGATTCCGGAATGGGGTTGCATCTTACATTGGACGTGTCATATCTCCCTTCTGCTCCTTCCTGAGAAGTTGCTAGTCTAAGGGTGCCTATGTAGTAGACTGTGTCTAGCACCAACAGAAGACAAAAAATGATTATGCTGGGCAGAGAGCTTAGCTGCCTCTAAACCCAGGATGCTTTTCCTGAGTACTGAGAAGGATGGCGGCACATCAAAGCGGTTAAAATAAGGAAACCAGTGCCCAGAAGTGATTGGAAGCAACTTGGGAGTATGAAGGCGTCCGGAGAGGGCAGAGTCAGCCTGCAATGATCTTCAACTTACACGGAGCAGTAACAATGCCCCTTCATCCCAGCTTGGGTATTTACTAACATGGCAAGAATAGCCGTGTCACTTCAGGTGTGCCAGCAAGCACACGTTCTACGGTCTGCAGCCCTGAGGTGGCAGGGTCTGTGGGCCTAATCCCGCCTGCCTGTTTGAGTCCCGGGCACGGCACCAAACCAGAGATGGTGCTTGGGGTCTGCCCTGAGTTTCAGCAACTGCTTAAAGCATTATCTGTTGAAAGTGTGGGTTTGCACCACCTGCCTCAGAACCGCCCAGAGTTTGCATAAAAATGCAGATTCTGGGGCCCGATCCCCAACCCCCAGAAGAGATGTTAATGAGCAGAGCCTGGTAAGCTGCTTTTTAACCATCTTCCTATGATTCTTAAGTGAGTGGTTCTCAAACAGAAGAAATGGAAAAGGGAATAATGGACTTTTCCCGACTCCAGGAAGCTTCTGGCGTGTCTGCCCGTGTCTATTACAGAAGAGAAAGGAATCCTGGATGAATGGGGCGCGCTTGGGGGAGTCTGTGGAAGCTTCCAGACCTGCCCTGCAGGGCCTGGGAGGACTGAGTCAAGTGCTGCTGTCAGGGAGCCACTGTGGTTCCTAACTGCAGCCTGACCTCTGGTGGCCAGAAAGGAGTGGTTTGCTAGGAAGAACCCGGAGTGCCAGGCCTTTTTGTGATTCTGGGGGGAAATGAAACACTTACAAACCCCACGTCTCTTTGCAGAGGCTCTATTGCCAAGACTGGGATTTGTGAGGAGAACTGACATGTAGTTTATGGCTTTTCCAAATTCCTGATTTGCCCCGTTTCCTTCTGATCGTGTTGCCTCCCCCTTCCCAAACGTTTGCGGGTGTCACCTTAGCTGCAAGAGACAGGGGACAAGGAGATTTTCACGATGCATTAGTTTTTGGGGTTTTTTTTAGTTAGTTGTTTTTTTTTAGGGGACGTGGTCAAGGTTGCAAAAGCAGGCAACCAGACACAGCTTGGGAAGGTGGCCCGTGGCTTCCATTTTTCATGGAGCTGCCTTTTTTTCTCAGTGTACTGCCTAGGTTCCCCCACTCTGCCTCTCACCTGGCTGGAACACACCTGAAACCACTGAAGCTCGAGGGCACTGGGGCCATAGCTGCTGCAGCCTTGTCTCTCTCCCCCCAAGCCCAGGTGTGGCTTCCCCAGCGTCTAAGCACTTACCCTGCTAAAACTCAGTCACTCTCAGGATGAAAATGACCATAAAAGCACGTCATTTGAAAGCAGTCTCTCCAGCAATCTATCATCCTCTCCTTTTCCTTTTTAATTCTTAGGAATGTATAACCAGCAGAAAGAGCTCACCTGAACCAATGATGAATAATGATGTGCTTTTGCATTCTCGGGACTGAAAGAAAGCGTCCAATTCAAGGAGCTAGTATGATCACTTTTGTCCAGTGATCACAAGTAGTGTGAACACGGTGGTAAACAGAGAGACGTTCAGGCTGGATGGAGAAAGGCAGGGCCGTGGCGTGGGAAGCGCACAGTCTAAGAGTCACAGAGCTAGAGCCGTTGTTGGGGGTGGCTGTGTGCAATTCATTTATTCACTCATTTAGTAAAATTCACTGAGGGCCCTCTGTGAAGCTGGTGAACTGACTGCTGGGAATACAAAGGAAAGTAAGACGGATGACTCCTACCCTCAAGCTATTTTCAGTATCGTGGGAGGCAGTAGCAAGACATATACATCCAAAATTATAAAAATATTTAGTGGCTCAGTCTGTAATCCCAGCACTTTGGGAGGCCAAGGTGAGAGGATTACCTCACGTTTGAAACCAGCCCGGGCAACTTGGCGAGACCTCATCTCTACAATAAATCAAAATATTAGCCAGGCGTGGTAGCACTCGCCTATAGTTCCAGCTACTTAGAAGGCTGAGGCAGAAGGATAGGCAGAAGGATCACCAGAGGCCGGCAGGTTGAGGCTGCGGTGGCCGTGAGCATGCCACTGCCCTCCAGTCTGGGCAAGAGAGTAAGACTCCAACTCAAAAAAAAAAGTAGACCATAAATATAGCTGACTTATTTGCGTGTTTATTTTAGAGACAGGGCCTCACCTATCACCCAGGCTGGAGCGAGCAGTACCATCACAGCTCACCACAGCCTCGTACTCTTGAGCTCCAACGATCCTCCTGCTTCAGCCTCCCAAGTAGCTGGAATTACAGGCGCAAACCACTATGCCTGACTAATTTTTTTTTAAATGTTTTTATAGAATGGAGTGACTCACTATGTTGCCCAGGTTGGTCTCAAACTTCTGGCCTCAAGCAATCCTTCAGCCTTGGTCTCCCAAAGTGCTGGGATTACAGGTGTGAGTCATTGCACCCGGCCTCTCTGGCTTTTTTTTAGCTCTTTGATTTGCTGCATGGTCTTCTTCATTGTCAATCTCATTTCAAAAACAAATAGAGTCTTATTTTGTTTGCAATAATCCCATGAGGGAGGTCCTCTTCTTATTCCCAATTTGTAAATGAGGAAACTGAGTCCTTAGATCAGAGATCTTTGCCCAAGGCCAAATAGCTGGTAAGTGGCAGAACTGGCACTGGAATCTCCAGGCAACGAGGTCCTCCAAGGTCTTGCACCTCGGATGGTATTCAGGCTGCTCCATGCTGAGAGCCCACTCTCACCCTGGTATTTAGCAAAGTCATCTCCACCCACCCACTCATCCTGACCATCTTCCCCTCCATCTCAGAGGATGAAGCCCGCATCTCCTGCGGAAGCTCATTCTTCTCCTCCACGTCGCCTCCAACCCTCTCAGGACCACGTCCCCTCATCTCCTTTCTCCTGCCCCTTCCATCCTTCACACCCTGCCGTTCCTTCCCTTCACTCTCTAAACATGTCAAAGGCTCTCCTGTGCTAAACAAGCCCACAAACAAATAGCGCACAACACAAGAAGCGCTTCCTTTGCCCTGTATCCGGCATAGCCTTGCCCAGTCCCCACCCCCCAGTCCCGCTCCATGCCCCCTCCCCTTTTCATTCCTTGTCATCCAGAAAGAAAGTTGTGTCCACCTCCTCCATTTTCTCAACTTCCATTCACTCATGTCACTACCATCTGACTTCTGCAGCCTCCACGTTGCCAAGTACCATGGAGACTTTGTAGTCTTAATCATGCTGGGCCTCTCTACTGTGTTTGAAACCATGAGTGCCTTCCTCCTGGTGGGGTCTCTAGCCATTTGGTGTCCATGGGAACACACTCGTTGCTTCTCTTTATACCTCTCTGACATTTCTCCTCTCTCTCGTTTATGGACTGCTCTTTCCAGAAGCTTCTCTCTGCCACTTATCCCTTCAGTGTTGGTATTTCCAGAGTAGCTCCTTGATTTCCTGGTTTTCTTCTTCTTCTTCCCTCGATTCCAGAACAATCTCATCTGCTCTCCTGGTTTTAACTGCACCCATCTTCTGGTGTCTCCCAAATGGATATCTCCAGCCCAGGCCCTCCCTCAAGCTTCGGCTGTGTGTGTCTACTGACTGTACAACTCCCTGGATGTCCTCTGAGCACTTTAGACTCACCATGCACAAAACCAACTTCACCCTCAAGAAGCTCTTCTAAACCTACTTGTCCTCTGAGAGTCTCTATTTCAGGTGGTGATGCCACCATCTCCTCAGTCATTTACATTAGAAACTTAGAAGTCGCCCTTGATGCCTTCTATCCAATCAGGTGATGGGGTCCTCTTGAGTGGGTTTTTTTTTTTTTTTGAGTTGAAGTCTCACTCTGTCACCCAGGCTGGAGTGCAATGGCACGCTCACAGCACTTTGGGAGGCCGAGGCGAGTGGATTGCCTGAGCCCACGGGTTCAAGACCAGCCCAGGCACCTTGGCGAGACCTCGTCTCTACAATAAATCAAAAATTAGCCAGGCGTGGTAGTGCGCGCCTGTAGTTCTGGCTACTTGGAAGGCTGAGGCAGAAGGATCGCTGGATTCCAGCAGGTTGACGCTGGGATGGCCATGAGTGTGCCACGGCACTCTAGCCTGGGCGATGAAGTCAGACTCCAACTCAAAATAACCCCCAAAACAAAAACAGGAACTGCCTTCATCAAAGCCTTCAGCAGTGCCCATCCCCAGAGTGGGAGCTCCAGCCCTCTGGTAGGGTATGCAGGGTGCCCTGTAATCCAGCGACTGTCCACGGCAAGAGCTTCTCCATCATGCACTCTCTGCGTCTAACTCTGGTAGTACAGAGCTGCCTGTGGTGGCTTGCTGGCATTTGAGGAGTCCTCACTCCCCTCGCTCAGATTCTGCTCTGGAGAATGTGTTTCCTCACCCCAGCTGCCCCCAAGCCCAGCTAACCTCCACTCACTTATTCTTTAGAAATTATCTCCAAACAACCCTCCTCACCCCCTCAAGTTTATAGTCCAATTACCTATGTGTCTGTACCCCATTTCTTCAAGAGTCAATAAGAAAGATGGTGGTGCTCGACTTAAGTGAGGAGCTTCTAATTACTTTAGGTCATGAAAATATTCTCTCACTCACGAAATGAGGTTTCTGAGCTCCTGGGGAGGAGTTCCAAACACTTTAGGTCCCATAATCTGCCTTTCAAAGGGGTTTAGAGTCTAAGCAACGAGGATGAACTTGGAAGAAGGACAAATGCCGGGTCAGCAGAGGGCGATGTGGAGCTGAGCCTCCTTCAATCCAGGTCTTGGTGTGTCTGGTGTGGGATGGAGCTCAAAATCCACTCCCATCTCCCAGGACACAGCCACAACAATACACGATGTCCAGAGGGGCTGTGCAGCAGCAGAGAACATGAGGGAAATGTAATACATAAGCCCTCTATATTATAGGAAAAGAGAAGGAACACACTCACGCCTTTATGGACTAGAAGAGGAATTCAGAAGTTGAAAGTCTAGTCCAGGCTCAGGACCGGGCATGGTGGCTCACACCTGTAATCCCAGCACTTTCGGAAGCTGAAGCAGGAGGATCTCTTGAGCCCAGGAATTTGAGACCAGCCTGGGTCACATGGCAAGACCTCCTCTCTACAAAAAAATTTTAAAAATTAGCCGGGTGTGGTGGGGGGCATGCCAGTAGTCCCAGCCATTCAGAAGGCTGAGGCAGAAGGATTGCCCGAGCCTCGGAGGTCAAGGCCGTGGTGAGCCGTGATCATGCCACTGCACTCCAGCCTGGGTGACAGAATGAGATCCTGACTCAAAATAAATAAATACAAATAAACTCCTATTTTAAAGAAAGGCTCAGATGGACCTGTGATCAAAGGCAGAGGACCCTAGCATAACCCATTTTGAAGCCATGAACTCTGACAAGATAATGAGCAAAGAGGAAGGCTACAAGGCCAAGTGCAAACACCAAAAAGGCAACTCCTAGGCTTCCAAGCCACTCTTTGGGTCTCTCTATTCTAGCCTCACTTCTCCCATCATCTTCATCCCCTAGCAGAGTCTGTGCGCTTTGGTTGATCCTTACCATGCTAAGGGTGAGGAAGACAACTTTCGAAAATAAGTACATTTTCCACAGACTTGAAACGTGCCAGCTGTCCCAACTTCCCTGTTCCACCAGCTTTTCTCTTCCGAAATAAGAGAGTCGTGTGCCATCTTGTGGCTGAGCGTCGCCACAGCAACAATTATGTACTTCCAGCATCCAGCCCACTCCAGCGCCAGGACTCCCTGGTGTGAAGTTCTGGAAAAGGTTCTGGTGCCAGGACAGTAGCAGTCAGAGAATGCACCAGTGGAGAGGCAGGTGGCACACCGGGACCTGAACTGATAAGTCATTAGTAGCATCCTGGTCTCTTAACCGGTATGATTTCTAGGTGCCATTCCCCACCCCCAAATGGATTTTGAATAGTGGTAGAAAGAAAAAAAACAAAAGACCTTGTGCAGTGGCAAAAACACCAGACTGAGAGGTAAGACAGCTGGTATCAAATTGCCTCTCTGCCACAGACTATCCACATTAACTAGCAACAAAGGATAATAGATCACTGACCTGTGGCCAGAAGATTTGAATTCATCTGTGACCACAACCTAGTGTGTTGCCTTTGGGAAACTGTTTAACTGAGTACCTTCCCGTGCCAGGTGCTGTCCAAAGTACTTTACATGTTTTTTTGGTTTTTGTTTTATTTTTAATGTCTTTCTATGGGATAGTCTTCTACAAATTAGGAAACTGAAGCTTGGCAAGATGGAGGGAGCTGTTTAAGGTGTAAGAGAATAAGAAGTCAGAATCTGTTCCGAGGTCTGACTCTAAAGCATATAGCATTTATTTGTTAAAATTTATTTTCCTTTTATAAGTGTTTATCATATGAACATGTGTGTGGGGATCACACATAGGCCACATGACTTAAGTTTAATGTGTCCCTTTATGGTGGGCCAAGCCCAATTTTCACAAGTACTCAACAGAATGACAGATGTTTATGCTCCATCTAATTTTGTTTATAAAAACATTTAGGAGGTCTAACTACCCTAGCTTCAAAAGTCATGTCCTTTGACTTCTGAAGATAAAAGCTATGACCTAGAGAGAGAGAATGCTGCTATTCGCCTGAGGGATTAACAGGAAAATTAAGTTCTTTCCAGGCAAGACAACGTAATTGATTTAACGCTTTTCTAAAGACTTTTGCCACATCTCTCCTAACACAACAACCTCGTAAGGTGTATATTATTATCATCTTCATTTGATCCCCAAGGGGATTCAGGCACAGAGGGGTTAAACAACTCGAGACCACACAACTATGACTTGAACACAGGCCTTTTTCTTAAACAACTTCGTTAAGTATAATTGACATACAATATACTGTACATATTTAAAGTATAAAATGTGATAAATTTGACAGTATAAACCTGTGAAAGCATAGCTATAATTAAGATAATGAATATATCCATTGTTCCATTAATACCCTTCCCCACCTCCACTCCCATGCTGCCTTCCCAGGCAACCATTGATCTGCTTTTTGTCACTATAGTTTTAATTTTATACAATTTTAGGCTGGGTGTCATGGCCCATGTCTGTAATTTCAGCACTTTGGGACGTCGAGGCAACAGGATTGCTTGAGCCCTGGCATTTGAGACCAGCCTGGACAACATAGTGAGAATTCATCTCTACAAAAAAAAATTTTTTAATTAGCCAGGACTGGTGCCTGTGGTCCCAGCTACTCTGAAGGCTGAGGTGGAAGGATCGCTTGAGCCCAGAGTTTGAGGCTGCAGTGAGCTGTGAAGGCTGCCTCTGTACTCCTGCCTAGGCATCAGAGTGACACCTTGTCTCAAAATAATAATAATAATAATAATAGTTATAAACACTAGTATACACTTTTATGTCTGGCTCTGTTTATTCAGCATAATTATCTTGAAATTCATTCATGTTGTTTTGTATATCAGTAGTTCTATCCTTTTCATTGTTGAAGAATATTCTTTTACATGGATATGCCACAATTATTCTCTTGATGAACATTTAGATTATTTCTGTTTGGGGACTATTATAAATAAAGCGTCTATGAACATTAATGCACAAGTATTTGTAATGAACATAAGCTTTCATTTATTTCAGGCAAAAACCTAAAAATGGAATGTTTGAATTATTTTGATAAGTATATGTTTAGATTTTTAACAAACAGCTAGACTGTTTTCCAGTGTATCATTTTACACAGCAGAGTGTGTGAGAATTCTAGTTTCTCCACAGCTTTGCCAACACTTACTATGGTCAATCTTTTCCATTTTAGACATTCTGCTGGGTATGGAGTAATATTCCATTGTGATTTTAATTTGTATTTTCTTAACAATTAATGATGTTCAGCAACTTTTCATAAGCTTACTAGCTATTCATATATCTTCATCAGTGAAGTGTCTCTTTAAATCTTTTATCAATTTTAACATTGGGTTTCTTGTTGGCTTATGACTGAGTTTTGTGAGTTCCTTATGTATTTTGGATATAAGTATTTTATCAGATATGTGATTTTTTTTCAAATATTTCCTCTTATTCTGTAACTGCCTTTTCATTCTCTTAATAGTGTCTTTGGAAGAGTGGATGCTTTATATTTTAATGAAGTCAATTTATCAATTTTTTTCTTTTATTGATCCCATTTTGAGTGCCATATCTAAAAAATGTTTGCCTTACCCAAGGTCACAAAGATTTTCTCCTATATGTTTTTCTAGAAGTTTTATATTTTTGTTTGTTTACTTCTAGGTCTATAATCCATCTTGGTTAATTTTTTTATGCAATGTCAGAGATATTTTTAATTAATTTCCTCTTTTTTTTTTTTTTTTGCAAAAGGATATCCAGTTCTCCAGCACTGCCCTTTGAAAAACCATCTTTTTTCCATTAAATTTTCTTTGCACTTTTGTTGAATATTAATTGACCAGATATATGTAACTCTGTTTCTATCATTTCTATTCTGTTCCATTGATCTATTTGTTTATCTTTATGTCAATACTATACTGTCTGATGACTATAGTTTTATATGAGTCTGCAATCAAGTCACTAAGCCCTCCCACTTTGTTATTTTTTTTTTCAAAGTTGCTTTGAGTATTCTTGGTTCTTTGCATTTCCATACAAACTTTAGAATCTGCTGGTCAATTTCTACAAAATTCGAGATTTCATTTAGGATTGCATTGACTCTTTGTGGATTTGTAAGGATGAGTTACAGAAACTTGTTTCTTAATGTCTGTGTTTTGAAAACCATTCTTTTATTTCCCTCCCCTCCTTTTTTTTTTGTTGTTGTTGTTGTGCAGGCATTTTAAGTCTAGTGCTTGTTACTCCATCTTGGCTGGAAATAACATAGTCACAGCAATACTAACAGCCAAACCAAGGCCTTTTGATCCCAAATTCCACGCTCTTTCCATAAGAAGGTTGATGTAAGAGAGGATGAGTATAGTCTCATCTTTTAAAAAAAACTTATAAGAAATTATTTTACTCCTGTCTTCAGTAAATGTTTAAAATGCTCATCCCTACCCTGATAATACCACACACCAAATTTTAAATTCTCAGATTTTGTTTCTTATAAACCAAATCTTACTTTTGTTTATTTCTTTATTATGTAAGGAAAACCTGATTTCATGGCAAATGTATCCATTTGGAGAAGATGGATATAGTCATTTGATTTAAAAAGAACTAGTTTTTGTAATACACCCTACTTGTTCCCAAGCAGAGAGTAGAATTCAAGACTGTGAGATATTGATGTCTCTAAGCAGAAACCCTAGTGAGCAACTGTGTCTACTTAGCTTGACTTCATTAACTTTTTGAAAATGAACCTGTTGAGAAAGTGAACCTGATGTCATCCATTAAATAAGAAAAATTAAAATCAGATTATTAAAGTGAATGTAGCTGGTGTGAAGGCCAACAAAATGAAAAATATTTTATTACTCTCCCTTATTTCAAAGCAGCCCTTTAATTAAGATTTCTTCCTCCAGCAAAACTCATTTGATAAGCTCATACAGCCAGCACATTTCCATTTACGGTTCCAGAAAGTAGTCCTTTTGCATTATAAGGAATTTATGTACAATATCCAAGAAGCACATAAGGTCTCCAGGCAAAAGGAGACGCCCCCCAGTGGGAATGTGATAAGTCTTCCTGTACAGGTGGGACATAGTGAACAGTAACATTTTCCATTTCTTAGACAAGATTCAGCCTTTTTCTCATTGTCAGCTATTATGAGAAATATTGTTGGGGTCATCAGGCCAGTGCTGGATTTTATTCCTTCCTGAAATTGTTGATGGCAGGAAAAGTTTGAATACCAATAGCATTTCCAGTTTCTGGCTTCCCTAAAGAGGAGACAGGATAAGTTTGATAACTGCTCAGAATACTAATGCAAGCTCTAAATTAATGATTACTTGATAGCCAATGATCACTAGAACAAATAGTACTGACCCAGCTACTCAGTTCTCTTAGAAATGACTTAATTACACAGTTGAACAGCTGCTAGAGCCGGCCAAAGGCACAGGAGGGAAAAAAAACAGTTAAAGGAGAAAAAAGGCAGGATTAATTTGTGGTCTAACTCATTAAGACCTCCTGCTGTCGTCTTTTGCCAAATCACGGAGCCTTCAGCCTTCTAGAAAGTGATCACATACCTCCAGCTACTCTTATTAGTTCTCTTGATTTTGCAGAAATCATACAATCCCCAGAAGTCATTAAAAGCACCTGGAGCACGTAATTTGTTCAAAGTGGGAAAAGCCTTCCCAAAGAGACAAGGGACTGGTCCACAGGGCTTTTGCCCTTCTTTCTTGTGGTGGCCCAAAGTCCCTCCACATCCCTTCCATTCTCCCCTTCCCTTTCTCCTTTTTTCTCTCATCTTTTTTCATTCCTCTTTCCATCCTTCTTTCCTTGCTCCGCTCTGGCTACCGGATTGGGGCTGAAGATGGGGTGTCAGGGACATAGATATGTAGCTACTGTTAACGTACTTATTGAGAAATCTGCATTTATTATCTCATTTTGTTTTGAGTTGGGGTCTCACTATGTCACGCAGACTGGAGTGCAGTGGCACGATCACAGCTCACCACAACTTTGACCTTCTGGGCTCAGGTGATCCTTCTGCCTCAGCCTCGCAAGTAGCCAGGACCACAGGTGCGAGCTACCATGCCCAGCTAAATTTTTGATTTTTGTAGAAACAAGGTCTTGCTGTGTTGCCCAGGCTAGTGCCAAACCCCTGTGCTCAAGCAATCCTCTCACCTCAGCCTCCCAAAGTGCTGGAATCACAGGTGTGAGCCGCTGCCTCCAGCCCATTACCTCACTTAATTCTTAAAATGACCTTGAGAGACAGTATGTCTCCTCATTTTACAAGTATAGGAATTGAGGTTTAGAGAGATTATGTAATTTACGTAAGTTCATTGTACCGGTTATTGAACAATTTTCTGTTTCAAAACCACTCTTTTATACTCCGCCTTGCGATGCTGAGACTGGTTTTGTCACATTTCCCCTTGGTCAGCAGGCTCCTTGTTAGCATGCCAGGAGGATGTTCTGAGGCGGGATGAGGGAGAAGAAACTTGCTTCTTCCTTTTTGCCTCCTGTTTCTGTCAGCGTCATCCCAATAATGGTTTTTTACCACAGCAGCGGTCATTATCTACCTTCCCAGACTGAGCTGGGGAAGAGGGAAGAGAGTAAAATAAAAAGTTATTGTTAGGCGTAAGAGCAATTAATTTATTTCTAATACTATATATTTTGCACCACGTATGGTGACTTTCACATTGATATCTGTACTAATCTTGTTGTAAAGTTTTTTGGTGTGTATCTATCTTTCTGCTATCATAGATAATTATGCTCAAATATTTCATATTAGTCTCCTGGTGGAAATGAGAGGTTTATACTTGGGAGGGAACTGCTGAATATAGGATTGTACCTCTTCTCCTTTGAGTATTTTCAAAGAGTTTTTAAAAGAATTGCATTCCATTTCATTTCATTTTATTTTATATTTAGAGTTGTGAGGTACATGTGGGTGTTTCCTACATAAGTAGACTGTGTGCAGGTGAGGTTTGGGCTTCTAGTGGTCCCCCTCTCCCCCAGGAAATGGACCTGGTAGAAGGCAAAAATTGACTTGGGTGGAAGAAAGGTTTGGATTTTAGATATGTTCAATGTAACACTCTTCCCAGGCATCCGATTTGAGCTATGTACTATGTAGGCAGTTGGTTAAACAAATTTGGAGTTTCAGGGAAAAGGCAAGACAGGAGGTATACATTCGGAAGTTATTAGCATACAAGTTTATTTATTGCATGGGACTGGTAGAAATCACCTAGGGAAAGAGTGTAGATAGAACAGAGACAGTTCCAGGGCGCTCAAACATGAAGCTGTGAGGGGGTCAGCACAGAAGACTCAGGAGGAGCTGTCAGTAAGGACCAAGGAACATCCTATCAATTATGACCTGAAGTCCCAGCTCTTGCCAGGGCCTTGTTTGAAAGAGGAATCTGTCAGAAGGCCTAAGGAAGGCTCGACAAGGCTCCCCAGGAGACTCTTCCAGCAGCATCCGTTCGAATAAACACAAGGGCTCAGCACCAGGGATCCACTTCCTCCCGTGTTACCCCCACGTCTTCCACCTCCTCTTCCCCACCCCAAGTGACACGATGGTCGGGTCTACAAACCAGATGTGAGCAAATCTGTCAGTTCGGATATTTGAGGTATAAAAAAAGCTCTTTCTTTCCAAATGGCCACATAACCAACAAATTCTAATCAAAGTGCTCCTTACTTTCTGGAGGTCCCCTTACAAAGTGATTTACTTCTCAGGGTGTGAAAAGGTCTGGGGTACAAGGAAAGCCGGAGGACACATTCTTAGATGGATATTGGCAAAATTACTAATAGACTAAAAACTAAGATGAATTAGAAGCCTGGGGGGGGGGAGAAAACCACAGGAGAATTCAACTAGATGATTTAAAACGGGGTAAATTACAAATAAAGGGCCATTCTGGGCAGTTCTGTTTGGGACTTCCTCTAGAATGCAGTTACAAACCCAGACAAGAGCCTCTAGAAGAGACCAGGTCTCTGTTGCTCAGGGCAATTGGGTGTGTCACCAGGATTTGCTGACCAAGGCTTATGTGCCCCTCTGTCTACAGAGCTGTAGCGGGGTGGGAGGATAACTGCCCACACCTCACCTCCCATAGATACAAGAACAATGAGACTCACGGGTGAGAAGAATGTATCTTCTGCAGTTATTGGGTGGACAATTCTGTAGATGTCTGTTAGGTCCATTTGGCCCAGTTTAAGTCCAGTGTTTATTAATTTTCTGCTTTGATGATCGGTCTAGTGATGTCAGTGGAGTATTGAAGTCCCCCACTATTGTGATACTGCCATCAATATGTTTTCTAAGGTCAAGTCATGTTTGCTTCATGAACTTGTGTGCTCCGGTGTTCAATGCCAGTTTGTTTAGAAGAGCCAGTTAAGTACATGCCGACCAAAATTACCTCTTGATTCAAGGTATTTACACCAGTTACAAACTAGTTTTCATTCTAAATATTTCTATAAATTGATAGATGAATATATAGATAGGTGATAGATGATAGAGAGAAAGAGAGAGATAATAGACAGATAAATGCAAGTGTTGAGGTTATGTGATTCATACAAAAGCTCTTCAGAATTGAAGATTGTGCATTGTTGGTGGGAATGTAAACTGGTACCATCGCTGAGGAAAACAGTATGGCATTTCCTCAAAAAACCATCCATAGAATTATCTCATGATCCAGTTATGCCATTTCTGGAATAGTTGAAGCAGACCCTCAAACAGATTTTTTTTTTTTTTGGAGTCGGAGTCTCACTCTGTCGCCCAGGCTGGGGTGCAGTGGCATGCTCGCGGCCACTGCAGCCATGACCTGCTGGGCTCAGGTGATCCTTCTACCTCAGCCTTCCAAGTAGCTGGAACTGCAGGAACGCACCACCACCCCCAGCTAATTTTTTTATTTACTGTAGAGATGAGGTCTCACAAGTTGCCCAGGCTGGTCTCAAACCCTTGGGCTCAGGCAATCCTCTCACCTCGACTTCCCAAAGTGCTGGGAGGTCGAGGAAGAGGAGGTGGAGGAGGAGGATTATAGGTGTGAGCCACTGCACCTGGCCAAACAGATATTTTATACCCATGTTTATGGCAGCATTATTCACAATAGCCAAAATTTAGAAGCAACCCAAATGTCTAAGGACAGATGAATGGATAAACAAAACATGGAATATGCATACAATAAAATATTACTCATCCTTAAAAGGGAAGAAAATTCTAACACATAATACAACATGGATGAAACCTGAAGCCATGCTAAGTAAATTAATCCAGACACAAAAGACAAATACTGTATGATTCCACTTACAAGCTGTAGCCAAGTTAGTCAAATTTATAGAGACAGAAACTAGAATGCTGGCTGCCGGGGTGTAAGGGAAGGGGTAATGACAAGTTAGTGTTTGATAGGTACAGAGTTTCAATTTAAGAAGTTGAAGAAGTTCTGGATATGGATGGTGGTGATGTTTGTACAACAGTTAAGTATACTTATTGGGTCACTGAATTGTACACTTACAAAAAGATAACATGGTTTAAAATGGAGATCAAAGATTATACGAGTTAAGAAAGATTGATTACTCATCAGGCAATGGTGTTGCTAAAAGAATAATTATAATTGCCTTAGCTAGAGACAAAAATTGCATTAATATTAAAGACACTGTCTTTTTTTGAGAGTGCAGGTGTGTGTGTGTGTGTGTGTGTGTGTGTGTGAAATTTGATGTATATGTACCAGCACATCATAATTTTTGTGTGGATTGCTTTCTAGATTTTTTTCTCTTTCTTCCTATTGTGTAGGTGAGTGCTATAAATTCACCAATTAAAAATCACAAATCTCAATATAATTCTGATAGCCAGGTGGGGGGAGTGGTGACTGGGCTTCAGATAATTAAGCCAAAATGATTGTATTAATTTACTCCTATCCTTAATCACTAATTTCATATTTCCCTTGACTTTTGGGAGAAAAATAGTCTTTGTCTCAAAAGTGGGCTTTAGTGACCTATGGGTTTGAAAAGCCACCAGAGATAATGTGACAAAGATATTTAAATGGCAACATGCCAGCAATTATTCATTAACTGAAATATTTTGTAATTCTGGCTGTTCTTCTCCACTGGGCTGTAAAGTGGGCAAGAGAAAGTTCCATCTTTGATTCCTTTTTAAAATGAAAGTATTAAGTAACTTTGTAATGTTTATAAATTTAAAAATTAAGAGATAGTAAAAGTAAATATTCCAATAGAATTCAAAACCTGTTATAGTCTGGCTGAGGGATTATCCAAAATAAGTACATATGAAATCATGCAAAACGGTGTATGGACATAACATATTATTTTAGTGTAGAAATGTGGATACTTGCATCAAAACAGTGGCAACCTAACTTTCTCTACTGAAACCCATACTAAATATCTGAGACCATTCAAAAATATAAGTGAAAATTGCATGCAAAAAATATTTGAAAAATGTTGAGCTAATATAACATAAATGTGAAATTATAACTAGAAAGTCAACTTCATACTCTGTGAAATGTGGAATTATAACTGACATGTAACTCACCTACAGATATATGACTTACTTCCTCCCTTCGCTCCTTCCCTTCTTCCTTCCTTCCTTCTTTCCTTCCTTCCATTTTCAGTCGAGGTCTCACTCTGACACCCAAGCTCCAATGCAGTGGCATGATCATGACTCACTGCAGCTTCGACCGCCTCACGTCAGGCTTTAGTATAGTATAATGGGTTCAGACGATTTTCTCACTTCAGTCTCTTGAGTAGCTGGGACTACAGGCATGGGCCACCACACCCAGCTATCTTTTTATTATTATTATTTTTTGTAGAGATGGTGTCTCACTATGTTACCTAGGCTGGTCTCGAACTCCTGGGCTCAAGCAATCCTCTCACCTTGGCCTCCCAAAGTGCTGGGATTACAGGTGTGCGCCACTATGCCTGGCCCCTGATGTGTTTTTTATAATCAGTTTTAAGGACTTAGACCACACCGTAGAAGCGTACATAGAAATTTTTCTATGTTCACTTTCTGAGTAAGAAAGTCACCTTGCATGCATTTCACTAATACAGAGGGCGCCAAAAAAATGTGTACACATTTTAAGAAAGGAAAAAACTGTATTAACATTGTAATACTCAATAAGATGAATACAAGTCGCATTTGACTGCTACAATTACAAGAGGTGCTCAAAGTGGTTACCAGCAGCAGCCAGACACTTCTGATTACAATGAACATCTCTTTAAATGTGTACACTTTTTTTGTCACCTTCGGTATATCTTTATATGCATTTTAATAACATTTCCAAGTATCTTAAAGTAATTAAAGATTTATCTGATACACACCCTCAGTATTACAGGTTTCTTTGCCATTGGTTTGTCATTGGTTTGATCTAATGACAAAAGCTGAAATGTCTGCCAGAAGCTAATCATTTGAGCAGGGCTTGCTTTGCCTGATAGCATATACTTCTACATTTTAAATTTTTGGAAAAATAAAGTCCGTTATTTTATATGTTTAGTATCCCAACAAGTGATGATTACAATAAAATAAAGTATTTCTCATTTTAAAAAAACAGAGGAAATTAGCACAGGCTCAAAAATAAAGTGAAAGCATGTTACCCTTAAAATTCAGATTTTATAAAGGCTCTCTGAGGGTTGACATGAGAAAAGGACTCTTTATACAGCAAGGGAAATAGAAAAGAATAAGGAGAAAAAACCCTGTAAGATTAAACAAAAATAAAGAGTAGACAATTGGTAAATCACAAAAGATAATCTCCAAATGGCCAAGCAATATATGAAGAGATGTTCATTTGTCATAAGGAAGATACAAATTAAAACCATGTTGCATATCACTACATCCACCAGAATAGCTAAAAAGAAAAAGACAGGAAATGTGTTGCCACAATATGGAGCAAATGGAACTCTTTTACAATAATGATGGGTACGTAAAAAGGCATAACCACTTTGGAAACATGGTTGGCATTATGCTATACTAAAGTTGAACATATGCCCTGTTTATAATCCAGGAATGCCACTCTTGAGGATCAAGACAGGTGCTACATATGTCCACCAAAAAAAATTTGCAAGAATGTCTATAACAGCACTATATATATCTATATATATATATCTATATAAATCACAAAAATTAAGTAAAATGAAAAGATGCTGTTAGGGGAGTTAAGAGAGAGACTCTTGACTGGGAGGTAGGGTCATAGCCAAGAAGCAGTGTAAGGAGATTCTGCTTGTTAAGAATGTTCCGTGTCTCAGCCAGGCGTGGTGCCTCATGCCTGTCATCCCAGTATTTTGGGAGGTGGAGGCAAGAGGACTGCCAGAGCCCAGGGGTTCAAGACCAGCCTGGGCAACTTGGCGAGATCTCGTCTTTACAATAAATCAAAAAATTAGCTGGGCGTGGTGGCACACACCTGTAGTTCCAGCTACTTGGAAGGCTGAGGTGGAAGAATCGCCTGAGCCCAGCAGGTTGAGGCTGCAGTGGCTGTGAGCATGCCAAACTGTACTCCAGCCTGGGCGACAGAGTAAGACTCCAACCCACAATAAAAAAACGTTCAGTGTCTCTATCTTGATGAAAAACAAGTGCAATCAAAATTTTTAAACTTATTTGCACACTTATGATAAATGCACTTTCCTGTATGTATAGTTCAATAAAATGCTTTTAAAAATAAGGAAGAAATAATAAAAATGACACTATTAACAAGAAAATATATAAATGGATTCTATAATAAGGGCTCTATTGGTCATGCTAAAGACCATATGCCCCCAAGATTCCCATGGTCTTTTAGGGGGAGGTTGGGTTTTGCTTTTTCTGACAGCTGTTGCTACTCTCTAATAGTCCCAGCTGGTACCTTGTAGACCTCTGCACTGCTTGGATGTCATGCCAGGACATCTGAATCAAGGGTAGGGAAGGAAGAAAGAAAAAAGAAAAGTATGACCACCACACTTTCTCAGGAAAGTTCTACCTAATAGACGTGTTGTTTGTAAATCACATTAGTCACCCTGTTGTGCACCAATACAGCCTCTTGTGCACCACAAAGCTCTTTTATGGGGTGTAGGAATAATATCGATAGTTCTGGGCAGCACTGTAATTTAAACTTGGGATTTGGTGTGATAATGTCTATCAGACAATGTCAAATTTGATAGGAGTATATGCATACTTGTGTATATATAAGTATGTGTCAAAGAGTCGGAAACTTACCTATATAACAAGATATTTTAAAAACAAAGAGAAGAAACCAGAGCACTTGCTAATGCTCTATGGCAAGTTTCTTCACCGTAATACTACTGGCATTCGGAATGGATAATTATTTGTGGTGGGTGTTGTCCTGTTTAGATGCTGCTAAACATTGTAGAATGTTTAGCAGCATCTCTGGTCTCTACCATCACGCAGCCCACCCCCCTCTCCCTAATCATGACAAGCAAAAATGTCTCTGGACATTGCCGAGTGATCTCTGAAAAACAAAATTGCCCTGATTGAGAACTACTCTCTATGCTACTTTCTTGCTTTGGTTGTGTCATTCCTGCAAACAGTCATTGTTATGTCAAGTGTAGCGCTGACCCTAGGATCCTGAGTCTTATCACGATTCTCCACTAAAAGGAGCCAGAGCTCCTTGGAAGATGTTGGAACTAGTCTTAGGGACAAGAAAAAGCAAGATAGTCTGAACATATGTTGATGATGTCAAAAAGCAAGAATGCATTTAAAGAGGTGTAGATTTTTAAAAATGTAAGCCAGTGTATGAATAGTTTTCTATCACTCGTAACAAAAAGGGTTAAACAAATACAACATGTTCAGAAAAGTTTTAGAGGTATATGCATGAAATATAAAACTCAACAATACAGTTACTTCTGTGGAGGGGCCCTGGGAGTCTAGGGTAGAAGACTTACTTTCCATTGTGTAGACAAATGAACTGTTTTTATTTTTTGTCTATTTTTTACTATGGATGCATATCTTTTTAGATATAAGTTAGAAAACAAGTAGCTAATTTTTAAAAATAAACATGTCCTAAATCTGTGGTTGTCAACATTTAAGACTAGTTGCATCCAAATTACCTCCAAGAACTGGTTACAAATCACAAGTTCTCTCCTAGAGAGTTTGGTTCAGCAAGTCTGGAGAAGGACCCAAAACCTGTATTTTTTTTTTTTTTTTTTCTTCAGCTGATTCTGGTAGCCAGCCAGCATTCTATGGCATGGTTCTCAACCCTGGCTGCACATTAGAATCAACTGGGAAAGCTTCCAAAGGCTCCAGTGCGTGGATTCTGCCCCAGAAGAATCACATAAGACTCTGGGTATGGTAACTTATGAAGCCCAGTAGTCTAAAACTTTTAAAATTGGACAGTATCAACTGTTGTAAAAGCTTTACGAAAGCAACTGGAACTCTTATACACAGCTGGGAGGAATATAAATTGATACAGCCATTGTGGAAATGTTTGACAGTATCTGCTAAAGATAACCACATGTGTTCCTTATGGCTCAGAAATTCCACTCCTACATATACAACCAAGAGAATTGGGTATATATGACATGAACAAGAATGATAATAATCTTAATTGAATAGTTAAATAATTCATTAATTAAACAAGTAATGAGATTAATTAAATAACTCATAATAGCTCCAAACTGGAAACAATCCAAAGTTCATCAATGGTAGAATGTTGTACATGCATTTACTGAAATACTACACAGCATATATAATACGCATATTATATATACGATAAAAAGTACAAACTATATATACAACATCAAGTCACACACATATTCAGCAAAAAGCCCAGATGTATAAGAATACTTACATTTTATGATCTTATTTATATAAAGTTTAAGGGCAAGCAAAACCGGTTCATGGTGATTGAAGTCAGAAGAAGGGGTTACCTCTGAGGAGGGCTTTTGGGCTGCTAGAAGTGAGTGTTCTATAGCTTGATCTGCTAGTGAACCCAGGTAGATGGCCTTGTCAAATTTCATCAAGTTTTATACTTAAGATTAGTGCACTTCACTGGATGTATGCCATATCTCAATAAAAAATAAAAATAAGAACAAACAGGAAAAAATAATGACTTGAATGTGCAACCCCAGTTGAAAGGCCCTGTTCTGTAGCTTCTGGTCGCAAGAGGGCATTTAACAAGTAGGTTACACCCTGCTTTGTTTATGGCACTTTCCTAGTCCCTCTTATTTCTCCGGAATCCTTCCTTCAATGGACCCTTCCCCTCCAAAAAAAAAAAAAACCACCACCCTTCCTGTGTTTTTTATCCACACTGGCCTGCAAACAGTAGGAAGGAGGGAATTAAATGCTCTGAATATTAAACGACTTCTAAACTTCTATTTTGACTCATCAGAATTTCTTATGCAATGATACCACTGGAAAGAATAACAAATCCAAATTATATCCGTATATTTTTCTTTCCTGTGATATTTTCTAAACTGCAATATGGATGATGGGTTGCTTTTTTCGTATTGTGCAGTGAAGAGTTGTCTCAGCATCACAGGCTGACAGTGAAATTCATTTTAAAGTATCTATTCCTGCCTTCAAATGATGATCACAGCTATCTGCCTGGGGAGCCAATTACATGACAGTCCCGGCTCCAGCACCTTCTTAATAAAGTGCTATTCCTCAGTAGGGAACCAGAGTGTGGCCACCGCTCCTGGCCCAAGGCTGGCGGAAGCTTCTCAGTCTTGCCTAATGCCAGTAACTGAAATGAAAACAAGTAGTCGAATCTTAGCTTCACGTTGAAGATTCCCAATCAGGTCCTAGAATAAACTGAAATCCCATTTAATATTGAGATTATAAGCCAGGTATAGTGGTTTATGCCTATAATCCCAGTACTTTGGGAGGCTGAGATGGGAGGATTGCCTGAGCCCAGGAGTTCGAGACCAGCCTGTGCAACATGGTGAAACCTTGCCTTAACAAAAATAATTAAAAATTAGCTGGGCATGGGGGCGCATGACTATGGTAGTCCCAGCTACTTGGGAGGCTGAGGAAGGTGCATCCTTTCAGCCCAGGAGTTTGAGGCTGTGGTGAGCCCGGAGTGTGCCATTGCACTCTAGTCTGGGCAAGACCTCAGCTCAAAAAAATATATATATCTTTTTGAGATTATAAAATTCTTAGGACTATTTAAGGTTGGAAACTTCTTCCCAAGTAGTGAGTTTATCACTAACCCTAGAAAAGACCCTTTTCCTTATTTTGACAACCTACTCTGTGTAACGCACTGTGGTCAGAATACAAAGCAAGAGAGGCCCAGCTTTTACCCTGATGGGGCTCATCAGGGATGCACAATATCTACAAAAGAAAACATACTAGGATGCAGACTGTGTCAAGGAGTCTGCAGGAAGTTTTAAAAATGAGTTCAAGGGAGTCAAGGAAGTTAAAAAAATGAGTTCAAAGTACCCTGAGGATTCAGAGTGGCTGAGATCACTTCAGATTAGGAGGACATAACCAGAAGCCCCCCTTACCAGTCTCTTCCCATCCCACATTTATAGAAAGAGCAGTCAGAGGGCAAGGATAATAGAAAAGCTGCTCAAATCCTGCTAGAACATCTTGGGGAATGTCCAAGGGAATACAAGAGATTGGCCACAGCAAACCCTGGGTCTCCTTCCATTTCTGTCTCCCACACTCTCTGCATGGAGAGGGAAGACTGTGACTACCCCACACTCTCTGCATGGAGAGGGAAGACTGTGACTACCCCAGGCTAATTACGTGTGTCCTGTAGCAGTTGGCTAAGATCATCCTCTACTGTGAAACTTTTTTTTTTTAGAGTGGAAAATGTAGTTTATTTTTAAAGCAAACTAAGGAGGGAGGAGAGAGAGAAGAGGTTCACTTTCTCAAGGGAGGGGAGGAGGCCAAAGCTTAGGAAACATGGCAGTGGCCATACCTCAAAGAGTACATGGCCACACCAGAGTCAAGTAAGGCAATGGCCCTACTGTGAACCTTTGATGTTGCGCCTCCTTTCTCTCCATCCATCAAAACAATAAAAATTCTGAGATCTAGTGCTGAGATGGTACCAATGAGTAGTCTTTTATCTTCATTTAATTTTCACAACTCCCCTCTGAGGTGAATGTAACTCACGTCCATGTTACAAAGGAAGAACCAAGGCACAGAGGAGTCAAGTAGCTTGCTGGAGTCACACAGCTGGTACGTGGTAGACCCAGAGTTAGATCCTAGACTCCAAGCCCATACTCAGATGGTAAGTGTGAGCTGCTGTGGTCATGGAAGTCTTTCTCCCACAATAGTGCCCTCTTGACCACGGTAGTCTCTCTAGACTGTGGGCAAGCCATGTCTGCACCTCCGTCACAAGCTATTGAAGACACAGACTATGTAGAGGAATCTGATACCTCAGCCGGCCTTGACTAGATTTTCTTTCCCCATATCTGCTTTTGTCCCACTCCCTAGTAGAATGCTATATACATACTTGGTACTCCAAAATTATGAAGGCAGTTAGTTCACAAAATAAATACAAATCAGAATTTTAGGCAGAAACTCTCCACACCACTTTCATCTCGCAGACGTCGCTTAGCATATTTTGTGCTGCAAAACAAATCATAAATGATGGCAGGAAGGCTTAGCACAGAACTCTAGATGAACTATGGTAGACTAATAGCAATCTTGCCTCAAAGTAACATCTGACCTAACATGAGCATGATTACTCTCTGCCTCTGAGTGAATTTACATCTTTTTTTTTCCTTTCTCTTTCTTAGTAAGAGCAGTGATGAGCCTGTCCATGGAACAAGACAGTGCTATTTAGCACTGGGAAAAGAAGACTCGCATACCACACACTATGATTCATAGCCAGAGAGAGAGAGAGAGACGCAATACCCTCCACAGAGGCCTGCCCTCCGCTCGCAGCTCTGCCCCACACCCCTCACCACATGGTCAGTGTGCTTTGGACTCTGCGCTGTCACACGCAGAGCTGCGGAGTTGCCTGTCCATCATTGCTGCTAGGGGCTGAGTGTGCGGGGTGCCAAGACCGGGACTGCCAGTATGCAGAATCCTGCAGGCATGCTTCCGCTGGAAGCTTCTCCTTTGGATCTGAAAAGTGCCCTTGTCAATAAAGGTATTTCTATCTTGGAGGTCCAAGGTTGACGGGATGAAACTGAACCACTCTTTTTTTTTTTTGAGTCAGAGTCTCACTTTGTCACCCAGGCTGGAGTGCAGAGGCATGCTCACGGCCACCGCAGCCTCAACCTACTGGGCTCAGGCCATCCTTCCATCTCAGTCTTCCAAGCAGCTGGAATCACAGGTGTGTGCCACCACGCCCAGCTAATATTTTGATTTATTGTAGAGACGAGGTCTCACCATGTTGCCCAGTCTGGTCTGGAAACCCCGGGTTCAGGCAATCCTCTTGCCTTTGCCTCCCAGAGTGCTGGGATGACAGGCGTGAGCCACCATGCCCAGCTGAAGCACTCTTAAGTAAGATAAGCAGAACCTCAGATGATTGTGAGATTACGTTTTAGGGCATAGAATGTGGGGAGGCTCTTTCAGAAGCTGAAGAAGCACATAGACACTCTCCCTTAAGATATTCCTCATGTAATCAATGAAGTCAAGGCATTTTGGTGTACAGGTGACTCCTTAGGGACTTGAATCATTTATTCTCCTCATCTCCCCTGCCCTGAAGCCTAAACCCGAGGCCTTACCTGACATCTTTCTGTTTTCACCAAACTAAGAACTAGACCTACCAAACAACAGATAACATTAATGAAGCACTTACTAAAGCCAGGCACTGTCCCAGCACTTTGTATTCACTCATTTAATTCTCACAACAACCCTCTAGAGTAGGGTTTCTAATTTGTGGTTGAACAAATTGAGGTACAGAGAGGTTTTATAATTTTCTCAAGTGATCATAGAGTAGGTAAGTGGTAGAGTTGGATGGAATTCAAACCTAGACAATTCTAGCCCTGGAGCCCATTCTGTAAACACTGTAATATGGCTATGCTGAGAAAGAGTATTAAGTAGAGATGGACAGAGTTAGGGGGGAGGTACGAGGTCTGACAATTAAGTCATAAACTCATCCTAGAAACAGTGTTCCATACCTCGTTGCTGAATATCACTATGGTCACCTTCGAAGTATTCCCCTTGAAAAGCTATGCAAAGACACCAGCACCTAGTTCACCAGTCAAAGCAATCTGGGGACTCTTTTAATAGAATGACTATCAGAGCTGTCATTGTATTATCCTTAATGTCCTGAATGTTATCAAAATGTCTTCCTTTCAATATTGCCTTTATCTTCAGGGAAAGAAAAAAGTCATCGGAGACCAGATCACGTGAGTAGGGAAGGTGTTCCAATACAGTTATTTGTTTGCTGGCTAAAAACTCCTTTGCAGACAGTGCTGTGTGAGCTGACGCATTGTTGTGATGTAAGAGGTGCTTGGGGACCATGTTTGCACACACCTTTCTCATGCCAAGATTTTCAGTTAAGATTCTCCTGTTTCTCTGTCGATGTTTATTTGGTCTGTTATGCTTCACACAGTCAGCCAACAATTTTGATGTACAATTCAACAAATTTTTGCAATGTTTTCATCAGTTCTGCTAGTTACTGGTCATCCAGACCTCTCTTCATCAATGATGCTTTCTCTCCCCTCAGAAAAATGTTTATCCATTTGCACACTGCTGTTTTCTTCATGGCATTATCCCCATAAACTCAGACTAGCACGTCCCTGATTTCACTTCCACTTTTGACAAGTTTAACAAGAAACTTAATGTTTGTTTCTTGCTCTAATTCAAGCTCCAGCATTCTCATGATGGCACACAAAAACATGCAACGACAACAATGAATTCCACTCAGCAAGACACCGCCACATGTCGACACAAACATAGCTGTGAGACACTGATACACCAAGGCTATGAAACTTTATCAAGTTGTTTGTACAGCGCTACCAACGTAAGAACACTGTGGCCAGTTCACAAACTTAATTGTCAAACCCCATACATAGAGAAAGGAGATGGCCACAGCTTCTTTACCATACCTCCCTTCAAAAGACGGGGTCTGTCTTTGCTGGCTCTGTGACTTGCTTTGATCAATAGAATGTAGCAGAAGTGGCACTGTGTGTTTTAGGCCTAAGTTTTAAAAGGTTCAATAGCATCTGCTTTTCTTTTAGAAACCAGATGTAGGGAAGTCCAAGTTGCACTTCTGGAAAGAGAGGTCATATGGAGAAGGACTGGGGGATGAGACGCCTCGTGGAGTGAGAGGCCATGTGGAGAGGGCCTGGAGGATAAAATGCCTTGTGGAGAGAGAGGCCACATGGATAAGGCCTGGTGGATGAGCTGCCTTATGGAATGAGAAGCCTTGAGGAAGGACACTGGTACTTCTGAGCTGACAGCACAAAGACCCCAGTTGTGTGAAGAAGGCCATAATGCACCTCCAGCCCACGTCAACTTAGCCAGATGGAGCTATATATACGAGTGACCCCAAGTGAGACCAGGAACAGAACCACCCACCCAGAGAAACTGTGAGAAATAATAGCCCATTGTTTTAAGACACTAAGGTTTGTGGTGGTTTGTTACATAGGAATAGATAGCTGATACAGATGGTTTGAATGACTTGACCTTAGAATTCCTTCTTACTCTGAAAGTTCATGGTTTGCCTGGTCCAGAGAGCCTGAGTAGAAAAAGACCAGGAGGTAGGGTTAGGGCCAGATGAGGAGGGACTTTGGTGCCAAGCTAAGGAACATGAACCCATCTTCTTAAGGTTTCACAGCCTTGGTGTATCAGTGTCTCACAGCTGTGTTCATGTTGTCATGTGGCGGTGTCTTGCTGAGTGGTGCTCGTTATTGTTGTTGCACGTTTTTGTGTGCTGTCATGAGAATGTCGGAGCTTGACCTAGAGCAAAGGTAGGTTCTGAAGCTGACTGAGGAGGGAGGCGACGTGAGAAGAGAGTTGTTAAGGAAGACTCACATAGCTGCAGCGTATTTCTATAACATGTGGACATCCAGAGCACAGGTGAGAAAAAGGAGGCAGGGAGACCTGAATGCTGAGCTCAAAGGATGCAGCTGAAAATGACCGAACAAGCCATTGAATGCAGAATCAATCGTTCAGTACTTAAAGCCTTAAAGATGTTTTCTGCTTTAACTACGGTCTCTACTATCTCTTTGTCTTATCAAACTATGATGTTCTTACTTTAAAAAACTCACCAGAGGATACATGGTGTGTGGTCAAAAATCTGAGGTCTGAAATAAGACAAACCTGGCTTTAAATCTGTTCTCTTAGGCCAGGCATGGTGGCTCATGCCTATAGTCCCAGCATTTTGGGAGGCTGAAACCGAGAGGATTGCCTGAGTCCAGGGGTTCGAGACCAGCCTGGGAAACTTGGCAAGACCTCATCTCTACAAAAAATCAAAAAATTAGCTGGACATGGTGGCACTCGCCTGTAGTTCCAGCTACTTGGAAGGCTGAGGCAGATGATTGCCTGAGCCCAGCAGATCGAGGCTGTGGTAGCCATGAGCGTGACATTTGCACTCCAGCCTGGGCAATAGAGTGAGACTCCAACACACACACAAAAAATCTGTTCTCTTTCATCTCCTAGTGATGTTACTTTACTCTGGGCAAGTTACTTGCTGCTTCTTGACTTCTTCATCTGTGAAATGGCACAATGATACTTTCCTCACAGGGGTATTGCAAGGATGAACAGAGAGGATGTTTGATGCCCCACTTTCCATAAATGGTTATATAACCAAGTGTTGCAAATACTCAGCTGATTGTTTCTCTTTCATGTAACAGTCCAGGTTGGGAGTGGCAGGTTGGTGGGTGGCTCTTCTACACAGCTTCCTGAAAAACTCAAGAGCCATCTTTAAACAGAGCACCACATGTTCTCACTCGTAAGTGGACTCTGAACAATTATAAGACTATAAGAAAGGATTGGCAGTAGTGGGAAACTGTTGGGGGAGGGAGGGGGACACACCTCATCAAAAGGACACCCGATCTCAAACCAGGTGAAGTGGGGACCAAAGTGAGACCCAAACTTTACCTACACAAGGACCATTTGTACACCTAACCCTGAATTGTACCCCACAACTTTAAAAAACAAACAAAAAACAGTCATCTTGAGTGCATGCCTTCCAGGGTTATTCCAGTCTTCACCCTCGCAAAAAAGAGAGGAGAAAAGGGCATGAAGGAGCAGGCCTAGGAAGTTTCATGGACCAGCCCCGAATGGCACACGCTCCTACCCCATTGGCAAGAACACATGGCACACTGGCTGCCCACCAATATAGGGAATCCCAGCCAGAATTCCATACAACAGAAGCAATAGCTAGGGATTAGGGTTACTAACCTGCTAAACCCACCTGATTACACTTATCGACCAACATACTGCACCATGATTTAACCATGCCAGTTAAATCAGCATCCCTTAGGATGCAACCTGGGCATCCAGATTTTAAAAATCTCCTCAGGCAACCCTAATGTGCTGCAAAGTTTGAGAACCACTGGCTTACATCACCACTACTTAGTTTTTCTATTACTCGTAGCTAAAATCACTTGTATCTTACAGGTTCTCTGGGGCAGTGCTTCTCAACCTTGTGTGAAAATTAGAATCACCTGGAAAGCTTACATGTCAGTGCCTGGGCTGAACTCCAGACCTGTTATCTCAGAATTTCTGGGGGTGGGACTCAGGCATCAGTAATTTTTAAAGCTCTCCAGGTGATTCCAGTGTGCCAGCAAGCTTGAGAATCGCCACACTCAGAAAAAGTAAAATTGTTGGAATTTCTCTCTTGCACACCTTTGTCTCATAGGCTAAGGCTGTATTTTTCAAACTTCAGTGAGTAAGGGAATTGCCTGAAGTCTTTATTAAAATGCAGAATTCAGACTCTAGTCAGTAGGTCTGGGGTGGTCTGAGCTTCTGCATTTCTAGCAAGCTCCCAGGTGAGACTGACCTACTAGTTCAAGGACTACATTCTGAATAGCAAGGAATGAGGCAACCGCAGGGAGTTCTGTGACCCTAAGTCACAATTTAACAGTTAGTTACATTTTTAAAAGTTTTTTGATCAGTGAAGACTAGCATATACTTTCTTGTTCTTTCCTTCAAGGGAACTATCATTCCATATAAGTGTAATAAATACTTCTATATTTCAAGCTTTCTAGAGGACTGTTTCTAATTTCCCCCATGAGACATCTCAAAAAAAGAAATATTCCTCTCTTGGTATCTGAAGGAAATAGGTTCCAAGACACAGACAACCAAAATCTGCAGATGCACAAGTTTCTAATATAAAATGGTGCAATATTTGCATATAATCTACATACATCCTCCTGTATACTTTAAATCTTCTGTATTGTGGTTTTTGTCTTTTTAATTCCTGTATTGTTATTTTTAAATTTTTTGTATATAAATATGTTCAACAATTGCATTTTTTTTCCCCCAGATATTTTTGATCGACGGTTGGTTGGATCTGCAAATGTGAACCTCATGGATGTAGAGGCCCAACTGTATTCAATAGAGAATTATTAAATAGACAACTGTAGGCAGAGAAAGTTTTTGTTTTGTTTTTTTTTGTTTTTTTTTGAGTTGGAGTCTCACTCCTTTGCTCAGGCTGGAGTGCAGTGGCACGCTTGTGACCACCCCAGCGTTGACCTGCTGGGCTCCGGCAATCCTTCCACCTCAGCCCACTAAGTAGCCGGAACTACAGGTGCAGGCTACCATGACCGGCTAATTTTTTGATTTACTGTACAGAAACGGTCTCACCAAGTTGCCCAGGCTGATCCCGAACGTGCGGGCTCAGATAATCCACCAGCCTTGGCCTCCCAAAGTGCTGGGATTACAGGCTAAGCCACCAAGCCCAGCCCATCATCTTTATTTTAAACTAAAGTTTTTCTTTTTTTTTTTTTTTTGTAAATATGGGGTACAATTCAGGGCTAGGTATATAAATGTTCATTATGCAGGTACCCTTTTTGATGAGGTGCCCCCCCACCGCAGTTTCCCACTGCTGCCAATCCTTTTCTTATAGCATTATGATAGTTGTTTAAGATCCGCTTATGAGTGAGAACATACGATTCTCAGTTCTTTGTCTCTGTGATAGATCAATCAGTAGCATAGCCTCTAAGTCCATCCAAGTTTCTATGAAGTTCATAATTTTGGCAAAGCATAATATTCCATCGTGTATATGTACCACATTTTAAAAATCTAGTCCTCTTTCAATGGGCAGCACAGTTGGTTCCATGTCTTTGGTATTGTGGATAATGCTGCAATAAATATGCAGGTGCAGGTAGGTGTCTTTTTCATAGAGAGATTTGAGTTCCTTCAAGTATATTCCCAGTAGGAGGATTGCGGGATTGTATGAGAGAGCGATTTTTAAAGTTTTTCACTTTAACAAACGTATCTGACTTTAGGCTACTTTTAGAAGAAAATGTAGAAATGTTTTCTTAAAGAGAATGCAAAATAAGTACAAACTATTAAAAAATGGGTAAGTCTATCCTAAAATTAAAACTTCTGTGCATCCTAAAGCCCACTAAAACTGTGAAAACACAAGCAATATCTATTTTCTCTTCTCCCATTCTTTCTTGAATTTCCTTCAAGCTTGTGCTTATCAAGCTCCAATAACCTGCTCTTTGAGAAACCCAAAGTTCCATGTATAGCCAGGCCTTAGCTAATTCAATCTTATTCTCAAAAATTTATGTTCCCTGGATTACAGAATACCTATCCCTTGCTGTTTTCATTACTTTTTTTTTTAAGACATAACAGTATGCACACTTAGAATCAGTTGGTACTAAAGACATACATAAAGCTCTTTGCTCCACTTCTTACCCTTACCTCTTACTGATGCCTGTTCCCCAGTAGCCACTTCTTTCAACTCTTCAGCTTTTTCTTGCAATATTTAAGTGACTAATATTCATACACTTTTACTTTTTATTAACTAATTTTAGGTATTTGGTTAAGCCAAAGATCTGCCACATCTCTCCCTTGTTCCAGAAATCTTTCTCTTCTCAAAACATAGGTATTCTGTACAATTTTGTCTAGCCCCCCTTACAACCTGTCACCTGATAACTTCAGTATCCTGTGATCCTTTCTTTCTTTAATCACTTGTTACACTGAGGTTGCAAACGGTTATTTTTCTATTAATCATGTTCACATTTCTTATCCAGCATGACTTTTTTTCCTACTAGTATTATTCAATATGTTACCATTGATTATAGTCATTTTTGTCTCTGATGCTCTATTTCAAATTTGACCTATGGGAGTCCTGCTGATAAAGATTGATAAAGATTTTTCAAATCAGCCTAGACTTCCAGCGTGTCAGCTCAGTGGGTGGGTCAGCCAACCAGGCCCCAGAGAGGATCGTCTCGAGGGGCTAGTAAGCCTAGCCCTGAAAGTGTTGGCTCTAGTGGGCTGGCAAGCCAAGCCCAAAAAGTGTTGCTGGTTGGGTGGGCAGACAAGCCTAGCCCCTGCAGTGTGTCACCTCTAGAGTTTCGCCTTCTTCCAGCAAGGCTCCTGGTTCAGCCACCTGTCAACCAGCAAGCCAGCCTCTGAAATACACGACTTTTGACTCCGGCAGCTCCCCGGCAGCTCCCCGGTAGCTCCCCGGCAGCGAGGTTCTTGTTTCTCGCCCACAAAGAACGAGAAACATGAACCAAAAAGTGAGAAAGCAGAAATGAAAGCAAGACTTATTGAGAGGACGGAAAACCCAACACAATCGGAAGAAACCCCAAGGGCCTATCAGTCTAGGGTCGGAACCTGGTGTTTATATAATCCTAAGTCCAAACCGATTGGCTAGCAATAGCTGTGAGCTGATTGGTCCACACTTAACTGTTCTGATTGACCAGTGGTAAGGGCCAATTGGCAGGAGGTAGGAGCCTAATGGTGAGCTGATTGGTTACTTTTTGATCCCAGCAGTGAGTACTTAAGCTATAGCTTGAGCAGCTCACAGGGAGTTTATTTACCAAGCTGAGTCTGAGAGGCCTGCCTGGAGTTAGCTAGTATTGTTACCTTAGGAACCGCCTGCCTTTCTGCCTGCCTCCCTGCCCCGCTGCCTAGCCTTTCTCTAGCTATCCTTTGTCTCAGCTTTGAGCTGGTTTCTGTAGCTTCTTGACACAATTCCATTAGTTTTTGAGCATTTCCTTTGCTTTCTGAAACAAGATGTTGAGGCTCACCAGTGCGCTTTCTGCTCTAGTAATGGACTTAGCCATTTCTGCGGAAAGATCCTTAGTTCCTTTAAGTAGAGAATGCTTTTTTGGGGGTGGGGGTTCTGATTTTAAAAGCAATATGTGTTCGTTGTAGAAAAAAATTGGAAAATAAAGGAAAGCATAAAGAAGAAACTACCTAGAGCTAACCATCCTTATTATTCAGTGTACTTATATCTGGCCTTGTAGATTTGTATTTTTTAATGAATTATTTTAACTTTAAATTATGTGTTGTTACTATGTTTGGTATTATTCCCTGCTTTTATCAACTAAATCATAAACATATTTCCATGTCATTAAATATTCTTTAAAACCATACTTTTAATGTTTTTACTATAAACACTGTTTCTTAGTTTTTGAATCTTTTTCAGAGAATCATAACTACCTGTCATGATCAAATTGAAACCACTCCTCAGCTATTCAGCTCATCCTAAAGTTTTCTTAAGTAACAAAGGCATTAGTTGAGTGTCAAAAAATAATGCTGTGAGATAAACACATCTCTTGAAACAGAAATTTTCAAAAGGCAATATGTTCTCTAAATTATGCCAATCATGTGAGATTTACTCTACCAGTTGTTGTGAGGGGATACATTTCTTCGGATCTAGGCACTTTAGTTTCTCAGAGACATCTACCTGATAATAAAATGCCAGTTTTAAGTGCCCCAAGAGTGGAACTGATTTTTAAAAAATAAAATTGACCAAGAAATGGAAAGAGATTACTCTTCTGCTTTTTCCTTGCTGTATGACCCTTAGAATGTTATTTAACTGCCCTTCAAGTTACTCTTCTTTTTTTTTTTTTTTTTGAGGTGGAGTCTTACATGATCACCCAGGCCAATGTGCAATGGTGCAATCCTGGCTACTGCAGCCTCGACCTCCTGGGCTCAATTGATCCTTCCACTTCAGCCTTCTAGGTAGCTGAGACTACAGGCCCACACCACCGTACCTAATTTTTTGTAAAGATGAAGTCTCACTATGTTGCCCAGGCTGGTCTCCAACTCCTAGGCTCAAGCAATCCTCTTGCCCAGCGTGCAACTTACTTTTATCCATACATTGAGACTAATGGTAGTTTATCCTGCATAGCAATGCTGTGGCAATTAAATTAAGTAATAAAGTGTTTATTACAAGGTCTATCATCTAATAAGGGCTCTATCAATGCTAACTATTAAAAGAATCATTGCAGGCCAAAGCAGTGAGTAGGATTTGAGTGAACATTCATGAAAGAGCAGAAATTAGGCTGGCTAATGGTGATGAGACAGAGGGACATTCTGGGAAAAAGAAAAAGCCATAGCACAGAGTTCAGAACACACAAGGTCTGTTAAACAAATCTGTTGAGCCAGAATTGTGAGGATTAAATGCTCTCATGAGAGCATGATAGCTCAGGATAAGCATTTGCCTTCTAGTTTTCTTCCTTGGCATATTTCTATATATAAAAATTCAATGCTTTTATTGACTTAGATTAAAGCAATAGTGGCAGTTTTTATAGGGAAAGACTTGAAAACTTCTCATTGGAAAGTGGGCATGATAAATTGGATTTTAATACTGCCCAAAGAGATTTTTACAGCTTTGAAACCTTTTAAATGTCTCCCTGGTTCTTGTGTCCTTTCAGATCTGATCAATTTATTAGAGCTACTGTGGCCACACCAACATGGTTATAAATTAGTCAAGTGAATGCATAGACCACTTCTAGCTCCGTGGCTACAGAAAAATGACTTAATTTTCTTCATCTTTAGAACAAGAATTACAATAATATTGCCCACTACTTAAGGTCATTATAGGAACAAATACAATGTTATGTATGTAACATCTAATGAGATACCAGCTAGTTCTATATACAGGGCAAAAAAAACAAATAGTAGTGTTTTTTAACATAATATACAAGGGGGACCCCCCCCAACCAGAATTTTTTGTGGAGGGCAGGTCCCTTACAGTATGGGCTTCTCCTCCTAGGTCAGTGACATTGATGTACCAGCTAATGTTGTTATGAAATGCTGCATTTGGCTTCAGTGAAGTCTTTTGGAGATTCTTTCACTCATTTAATGATGGCTGATTTACAAGCACACCTGCCCACACTGTGTTCAGCAGTTTTTGATAAAAAACAGCATGGCCCCTGTTCCCCACCCTCCCTATTCATCCAATCTCACCCCAAGTTACTTTTTCTTGCTTCCCCGTATGAAAATCTCCTCAAAGGGAAATGTTTTGTCAACGTGGAAGAGGTGAAGCAAAACACAGCAGAAGCACTAAAAAGCATCAAAATTGACGAGCTCAAAAACTTTTTTTTTTTTTTTGAGTTGGAGTCTCACTCTGTTGCCCAGACTGGAGTGCAATGGCATGCTCACAGCCACTTCAGCATTAACCTGCTGGGCTCCGTCCACCTCAGCCTTCCAAGTAGCTGGAGCTACAGGCGCGTGCTGCCACACCTGGCTAATTTTTTATTTGTTGTAGAGACGAGGTCTCGCCAAATTGCCCGGGCTGGTCTCGAGCCCATGGGCTTACGCAATCCACTCGCCTCGGCCTCCCAAAGTGCTGGGATTATAGGCTGAGCCACTGAGCCCAGCCCAAAACTGTTGTAAGCAGTGTAAACGTTACCTCGATAGGTGTATTGTGTCAAATGGAGAGTACTTTGAAGGTGACTGAAGTTTAAACATGTAAGAATAAAGACACAATTTTTTATAAATAAATTCTGGGATTTTTTGGGTACTCCCTCATAACTGAGACTGAAAACCCTTCCAGTCCCAGCATTCAGATTCCCCCATCATTATATTGTTTCTTCTCCCTTTTTTTTTTGAGTTGGAGTCTCACTCTGTCACCCAGGCTGGAGTGTAGTGGCATGCTCATGGCAACCACAACCTTGAACTGTTGGGCTCAGATGATCCTTCTGCCTCAGCCTTCTAAGTAGCTGGAACTACAGGTGCATGCTACCATACCTGGCTATTTTTTTTTTTTTGTAGAGACGAGATCTCACCAAGTTGCCCAGGCTTGTCTCAAACTCCTCGGCTCAGGCAATCCTCTCGCCTTCCACCTCCCAAAGGGCTGGGATTATAAGCATGAACCACCATACCCGGCTATATTGTTTCTTAACAAATTTGTAAGCGAGAACCTCTGTCAGGCACATTGCCTAAAATGTGAAGTACTTATATATTAAAAAAGAATCTCCAAGGGTTGGTACTTACCCTGGTTAGAGGAGAAAAAAAGGGAAAAAGAAGAAAAAATCTCCTATGTCTATTCCTACCACAGATATACATGCAATTCCTCCATTTATTCCACAAGCATGTATTGTACACTTGACTTTGCCTCCCTGCACCGGGTGCTGGGCATTCACAGAAGGTACATGTATTTCAAAAACCATGAAAATATTCAAGCCATTTGGGAAAGATAATGTTCAGGGTTGAAAGTCAGAATACATGTTTGGGTATAATGCTGCTTACTAAGCAAGTAGAAAACTAAAGTAAATGCAAGCATTAAACCCTTTAAGAAGACATGTCTGCCAGAGAGCATCAAAGGCAAGGCGGACATTTGATGACTTACCTGGGAGCATTCTCTCCAGGTTATTTCACTATGAGTGGTAAAGAAGATGGCTGTATCTCTGAAACACTTCCGGTTCACTTTTGAAGGATTTGTCGTAGCAATGGTAAGAGGCTCCTGCAACTACCTTCTCAGAAGAGCATGATAGCCTGAGTGACTGTAGCCAGCAGTGTTTAAACTCTAGGTCCTTAAGCAATATTTTGGGAAGGGTCCCTTCTCTAGCCGACAACATCTAAGAAAGTCCCGGCCTTAAAGTATTGGCTGGGGGTTCAGGAGATACTCTGCAGAATGTTTCTAGGATAATTCAGTGATCTCAGACGGGCTACTCCAAGTCTCCTTGGACCACCTGCTTGGTTCAAGCCATATTCAGCAATGAACATTTAGACAAGAAAAAGAGGACAATATATTTGATATCTGCTAAACACATGGTTTTGAGCCCTTTTTACAGCTAAATGAACCTGGCAAAGCTCAAGACATTCCTCTGCTTGGGACAAAGTGACTCAAAGACACAGTATTAATGGCTATGTCTTAATTAGTCGCAGTCCATTTGCAGGGGTCTCTGTCTTTATGGTCTCAGGGGGACTGGGAGAGGGTTGGGAGTCATGGAGGACATCTTCCTATGAAATACCAGCTGCAGCATCCTGAGCTCCTGCTGTGAATGGATCCACTGGTCTCTCTTCCTCAAGCCTTATCAGAAGTGAGAGTGTTATTTTTCATTGGCTCATTTGCCCCAAGATCCCATCAGACAGAAGATGATCTATTATTATTGGCTCAATGTCTCTACCCTACTCAGGGACACAGTCTAATAAATCAGAGCATTCTTCTCGCTGGGTCAGATTGACCAGGGTAAAATTCACATTTGTTTCGGGACACATTTTAAGCTAAATCATTCTCTGTATCTAAAGCTTCCATTTTTGCAGGGGAGACAATATAATAATATTCAGCATCTGAAATGGTAAATACACAGGCTGATGTTTGGTCTACATTTTCTTCTTAAAAGGTAACATTAGATAATCACAAAAAAACTTTAAAAAATACCGTCATTTTCTTTCTTTTTTTGAGTCGGAGTCTCACTCTGTCGCCCAGACTGGAGTGCAGTGGCCGCTCCCGGCCACCGCAGCCTCGACCTGCTGGGATCTGGCGATCCTTCCGCCTCAGCCTTCCAAGTAGCCAGAATTACAGGCACGCGCTACCACGCCCGGCTAATTTTTTTTTTTTTTTTTAATTATTGTAGAGATGAGGTCATGCCAAGTTGCCCAGGCGGGTCTCGAACCCGCGGGCTCAGGCAATCCACTCACCTCAGCCTCCCAAAGCGCGGGATTACAGGCTGAGCTACCGAGCCTGGCCGTCATTTTCTATAGAGATGATTTTGAGGGCAAGTAACAAAAACTCCCACCCAAACTGCATTGAAGAATAAAGAACTTGACTTTGTCACAGAACAGGAAGTGCAGGGCTGGGCAGGCATCAAGGCTGGTGGTTCATCGGAGCAACAAGGTCACCAAGGATCCTGGTTATTTTTGTCTCTTCACCCCGCCATCTTTTGTGTTGGCGTCATTCTCAGGGGAGTAGCAAGGTGGCTGCAACAGTTCCAGGGGTCAAATCTAGACACAAAAATATCCACAGGAAGGAGAGCAAGACAAACTCTTCCTGCTGCTCTATCATGGGAGCCTTGTCCTAGAAGTCCCATCAGATTTCAACCCTCTCCACACCTCATTGGTCCCCTCATTCAGCACCAGAAAGGGAAATGGGATGACCCTTGGCCATCAGCACCACCCCTAGTCCTAGAGATGGGGTTATCTGAGACACCTAGCTGAGTGGGGGAGGGTTGGGGGTCTGAAGAAATTGGGTTGCTTCTAGCTAAGATGTGGGGAAATGGATGCTGGGTGGGTTATATTTAGTTGCAGGAAACAGAAAATGATTTACAAGTGGCTTAAGTCCCAAAATGATTTCTCTTTCATAACATCAATGACCACCTTAGCTGGCTGCTGGCATTGGTTCGGTGGCTGGATGATGTCATGGTTAGCAACTTGGTGAGGCCCTTAACCTTTCCTTCATGCTTGTCACCTTGTGGTCCTGAGGTGGCCACTCAAGTTTTCTAAATTATGTCTGGATTCAAAACAAGAAGAAGAGAGAAGAGGCCATGAGCTGGATAAAATGCTCTATCAGATGTACTGGAATCTGTGGGGTAAATGCAAAAGTGGGTTTCATTTCTTTTCCTTACAAGGGTCAATAATTTACATGGGGAGAAAAAACACACCCCAGAACCACAACACAACATCAGTACCAGGAGATGCGTGCAGATGACACATACAGGAGCTCGGAGCATCACAATGGAAAGGATATTGCAGCTGCCTATGCCCACTCCACATCTGGTCAGTCCTGTGTGTCACTGGGCTCACTTCAGCTCCAGGCAAGCTTCCGGAAATTGTGACATGCACTCCTGCGGTGAGCTGATCTGTGTCTACTTGTCCTTTACGTGGACACCACTTTTCTGTGGGCAGACAGACAAATGTATCAGACAGAGGCTCTGGATGGACCATATTGTTCTGGCAGGGGTCCAGGGTGGCTGGGAATAGAGATCATGTAGTGGGTCTGGTGGCAGAACAACTGAGGTGTGACTGGATGTGACAGAGGACAGCACCTCTTTGACAGTGACATTATCTGAGCTTGGGTGGGCTCCCGTCTCAAGTTTCAGACGGCCAGGCATCTACTGCTGGCCACCATCCAATTGCTGTTTTATGTTTTACCACCATGAGTTAAGTTTGGAAGAAGTTTACAGCAAGGAGGTAGTTATTTGGGTGTTGCTGTGTCTCCCACAATGTTTTAAATTCAGTAGGGGCAGGGAATATACATGGCTTACCTAGCTTTATACCATTACCCTACCCCCTGGCACATGGTGACTCTCCTCCTGACTTCAGTAATCTGTGCCTGGACCTTAACCATCCTTCCGTTACCCACCATCCTTATAATTCCATCTTCTTGCCCATCTCTCCAGCTCCCTTCCTACACAGATTACCCTGGCTCGCTCGCTTTCCCTTGGACACAGTTTTAATAGAGGTCTGAGCCCTGGAATGTCACTCCGGTTCTCATCCTCTGCACCCCTCGTAGCACTTGGCGCCATTAACGGCACCTCTTTCCTCTTGACTTCTGGACCCCACACTCTCCTGGTTTTTGTTCTTCAGGGCCTTCTTCTCAGCCACCTCTTCTTTAAATGCCTGTTTTCCTCTTAGCTAAGCTCCTTTTTTAACTTTTATTTTCTACATCCTCGCTGGCCGTTCATTCAAATTCACAACTTACACCTCAGCATCTGTCTCCAGCCGCTCTCCCCTCCACCCCTCTACCAGAATATCCCACAGGTACACTGAACTCAACATGGCTAAAACCACCTCTCACTTCAAAATAGAATTCTCTTTTTAAAGAACAAGCGCCAAGCCGGAAGTCAGTGAGTCATGCCTTGTACCCATTTCATGCGTCAGTCACCCTTATTAAGATATTGCCATCCATGGCTGAAATGTCTGTCAATGGAATAAAGAAATGTGTGTGTGTGTGTGTGTGTGTGTGTGTGTACCACATACAATGGAATATTATTCAGCCTTAAAATAGGAGATCCTGCCATTTGTGACAACTTAGATGAACACAGATGTTATGCTAAGTGAAATAAACCAGAAGCAAAAAGGAAAGTACTGCATGATCTCACTCATATGTAGAATCTTTAAACAAAGAGAGTAGAAAAGTGATTCCCAGGGCCAGGGGTGAGGGATTGGGAGTGGGTGGACATGACAGTGGAAAATGGGGAGATGGAAGTCAAAGGACACAAAGTTTTAAGTCTGTAGAATAAATAAGCCTAGAGATCTCAAGTACAATCTTTAGGTCATAATATCGCATTAAATACTAGAAATGTACTAGGAATAGATTTTAGGTACTTTTACCACACACCAAAAAAAAAGGTAACTATGTGAGATGATAGATATGTTAGGATACTTGCCTGTAATAATCATTTCACTATGTAAATGTGCATCAAAACATCATGTTATATATCTTAAATACAGTTGTGCACTGCATAATGATGTTTCAGTCAATGACAGACCGCATAGACAATAGTGGTCCCAAAGATTATAAAGGAAACGAAAAATTCCCCTTGCCTCGTGACATCTTAATGACCCTGACCCTAAGTAGGCCTAGGTTAATGTGGGTGTTTGTGTCTTAGTTTTAACAAAAAAGTTTTAAAAGTTTTTTTAAAAATTGAAAGTAGGAAAGAGCTTCTAGAACAAGGATATCAAGAAAATATTTTTGTACAGATAAACAATGTGTTTGTGTTTTAAGCTAAGCATGACTATCAAAAAGTCAAAAAGCTAACAAAAATGAAGTTAAGGTAAAAAAAATACAGAAAGCTAAGGATAATTTATTGTTGAAGAAAGAAAAATATTTTTTATAAATGTAGTGTAGCCTCAGTGTTGTAGAGGGTTTCTAAAGTCTACAGAGGTGGACAGTCATGTCCTAGGCCTTCACATCTACTCACCACTCACTCCCTGACTCACCCAGAACAAATTCCAGTCCTGCAAGCTTCATTTATGATAAGTGCCCTGTATAGCTGTACCATTTTTTATATGTTGTACAGTATTTTTTTTTCTTTGCGTTGGGGTCCCACTCCATCACTCAGGCTGGAGTGCAGTGGCACACTCACAGTCACCTCAGCCTCAATCTGCTGGGCTCAGATGATCCTTCTGCCTCAGCCTTCCAAGTAGCTGGAACTACAGGCATGCACCACCATACCCGGCTAAGGTGACTTATCATAATTTTTTGATGTATTGTAGAGACAAGGTCTCACCATGTTACCCAGGCTGGTGTCAAACCCGTGGACTCGCAATTCTCTCGCCTCGGCCTCCCAAAGTACTGAGATTACAGGCGTGAGCCACCACACCCAGCCTTGTGGTACAGTATTTTTACGGCAGCTTTTCTATTTTTAGATATGGTTAAATACACAAATACTTGCTGTTGTGTTACAAATGCCTGCAGTATTCATCACAGTGACATGCTTTACAGGTTTATAGACTAGGAGCAGTAGGCTATACCATAAAGCCTAGGTGTGTAATAGGCTACACCATCTAGGGTTGTGTAAGTATTCACACTCCATGATGTGCACACACAGATAAAATTGCCAAATAATTCAGTTCTCAGAAAGTATCCCTGTCATTAAGGGATACTGAGGCAGGGTAGTCAGTGTGGGTTAGACATAGATAGGTAAATTTCTTGTAAGCAGTTTTAGAATAGAGGAAGCGTTCAGACATTTTTCCTTATCGCATCAGACCAGACCAACCCACAGGCTGGTATGTGGATCCATTGTGGACTTCCAGTCCACTCTACTCCCTCAGCTCATCAAGGGAAAAGCCCATCAAGGTGATTCCCGAGCTGGCAATCCATAGGTATAGAAATGATTATCAGACCACCTTTTAGCTCATAAATTAACACAATCACAAAGTCTATCAAGTCTCCTGTCAAAGGCAAAATGCGTGTACAGGGAAAAAGCCACCCCTTCACCCATCAGGGGCAGAGAGATGGTACTCTCTCCACAATGAATACCTGCAGCCAACTTATTAACATATTAATCACTAAGTAGCTATAGATCAAGCTTCTTGTGAAAAGCAAAAACGCGGTTTCTCCAAGACACTCATGCTGAGGCACATTCTTCTGTATGTCTCTCCTTCTCTCTCTCTAATAAATTCTGTTTTAAGACTTTGCTGGCCACTCTGAAATTCTTTTCAGTAGTGAGCCAAAGAACCCCAAAGCATTGTGCCACACTCCACCCGGCAATGGATACAATTAAAAAAAAAAAAGATATTACCACCCTAACATGTGACATAATTAACCCCTTTCAAACCCTCTAAAACTGCATGTCGTTACTCAATGCCCATCATGTGCCCCATGCCTCTGCTGCCCCTTCCCCTCCAAGCCAGTTTGAATTAATTTACTCCTTCTAGGACTCAATAGCACCCAGCTCCCTCTTCTGTTGTAGAAGTTAGGATTATATATTTTAATCATGCATTCCCTTCTTCATTACCATACTAGGCAGCCATTTCCTCCAGGGCAAAGACACTGCTATAGTAATTTTGGAATCTCCAATATACAGAGGACCTGGCATGTAGGGTAGTTATAAAATTAATGTTTGTTGGGTAAGGTATTCAATAAATGACCAGCTGGGCTCGGTGGCTCAGCCTGTAATCCGGCACCTTGGGAGGCTGAGGTGAGCGGATTACCTGAGCCCACGGGTTCGAGACCCGCCTGGGCAACTCGGTGAGACCTCATCTCTACAATAAATCAAAAAATCAGCCGGGCATGGTAGCACGCCTATAGTTCCAGCTACTTGGAAGGCGGAGGCGGAAGGATCGCCGGAGCCCAGCAGGTCGAGGCTGCAGTGGCTGGGAGCGGCCACTGCACTCCAGTCTGGGCGACAGAGACTCCAACTCAAAAAAAATAAATAAATAAAATAAAATAAAATAAATGACCTACAACATTTTTGTACTATCAACATTTTCAACACTTTTTTTTCCACTTAGAAAATAAGTATTTAAATAAAAAGAATTTTAAAAAGCCACTGTATAGTCCCACTCATCTAACTGAACCATAGTCACATTTGGGTACATTTTCTTTCTAACCATCTTCTATGGTTAAGATTTATTTTTATGTAAGCACAGTCATACTGCACTTGTAACTTTGAATTCTGCTTTTTTACTAAGAATATCCTATTTTAAAAATATTTTAAAATATTTATTGTCACTCTGAAAAAATGTTTTTGTTCCTTATTACAAACCAGATACCGCTAATGGTAGATTCTTTTTTGAATACAGAAAGTATAAAGAATAAATAGCAATCAGCTACAATCTCACCACTCAGAAGCATGATTATTAATATTTTACATGTTAGTTATGCTCTCTAAAAACGCATTTTCCATGGCTGAACTACATTTTATACTGCTGCAGATTCCTTTAGCCAATATAAATCAGAAACATTTTCCTTTGCTATGGAAAATATTTCCCAAATAGTTTTTAATAACTGCATAAAAATCTATTTTATGGTAACTACTCCTCTAATGTTAGACTTTCAGGCTGGTTTCAATTTGCTATAAATTGTTGTAAATCACATGCTTATATATACGTGTGTGTTTCATAGTGTAAATTCCTGGTGGTAGAATTAATCTGTCAAAATATATAAATATTCTAGAGACATTTGATACGTATTGTCAAAATGCCTTCCGAAAAGTTTTCACCAGTTTGTCCTCCCACCAAACAGGAGAAGGCATTTCTCATTGAACCCTTCCCCAACACTGGAACGCTACTATAATGCTGACACATCTTAAAATAAATAAATAAATAAACCACAAAATCTCAGATCTGACCTTGCTTTTTTTTTAATTTTTCACTGTGAATGAGATTGAACTCTTCAACATTTTTAAATGGTCACATAAATTAAGCTTTCTAAAATAAGTTGTTTATGCCCTTCGGTATATTATTTTTATAGAAATATTACTATTTTTGTATTGATTTGTATAAGTTCTCTATATCAGAATATCCTTCTATTGAAAATTTTCACAAATACTGTTTTCTTTAGCTTATTGTTTACTCTTTAATTTTATTAATAATTTTCTTTATATAAACATGAGATTTTACTATTTATGTAGCCAATCTAATATTTATCTTTATTATGTCTTCTATTGATTTTAACCTTAGAAAGGGCCTCTCTACCCATGAATCAAATATTTAGCCACTTTTCCTTCCAGTATTTTTATATTTTGATGTACTTTCACACTTAAAGCTTTTATTCACTTGAATTTATTTTGGCATGTCATGTGAAAAAAGATCTGACTAGATTTTTCTCTGCTAAGTTAAACAGTTGGGTAAGTATTGTTTTTATAACACTATAATATTTTGCACTGAATTGCATTTCAAGAAAAGATTGCTCAAAGGAAGTCAGGATAATGTTTCTGATGAAATCAACCTCATGATGTAATTTGGAACACAAGTGATGGGGATGGCATTCCAGGAGGTGGGGGCAGGCTGGGTTGAGTCTGAATTCAGCCTTGGAAGCAGGAATGACTTCTATTTCTGGAGGTATCTTTGGCTGGTGAAGGTGCAAACAGAAAGAGCAGGAATGTGGTTGGACCCCCTCAGGCCCAGGAGTGTTCACACGTAAGAAGATTGATTTAGCAGTCCTTTGCTATGATGATGCTGCCACTTCCATTTCTATGGAGGTCTAAAAATACAATGAGATGGGAATATGAGAGAGCAGATGGGGAAGATGTTATTTTAATTTGCATCACTTCATACCCAGACCTCAATCCTGACCCTATGTTAAGCAATGACTCATAGCTCCACAAGTTGCTAAATATTTTAAAGACTAGAGGAACCCTATATAAACTGAATGCAAATGTGTCTGCAAAAAACCTAGACTGCTTGAATTAATGTATGCAATTCATATGTTGTCTGAAAAGTCAAGGGTGACTTTGCAACAGGAGAGAAATCACGAATAAGGTCATTCCCCCCACCACGGGTGCAGACCAGGAGTGTCAGTACATAGGACGTTTGTCTGCCTTCACTCAACAGATCTGGGTCTTGTCTAGAAACTGAAGTACAAGGCCTGGCATCACCTGCCAAGAACCTCTGGATTGCTTTGGTAGGTAGGCCACGGTAAGCTACCATGCCTATGCACAGTCCTGCGAAATTGACCTTGTTCCCTTTTTAGTCATGACAGAACTTGACTTCTCATAATAACAGCATTGTCACACAGCACTGAGGACATCAGTGAAGAGAGAGAGAGAGATGGAAAGAGAAAACGTTGCAGCTGCATACACACACACACACACACACACACACACACACACACTCACAAATGGCTCAGCTTTACTGATGAGCTCTTGACTTGGAAATGAAACAGTTTTGTAATTCATGCAATTTGTGAAACAGACCAAAAAACATCACTAAATAAGTAGTTGTCACAGAAACATGCCAATTCTCAAGTTGCCCAGCCCCAGCATATATACAGATTACCCAGGTTTTTCTAAAAAAAAAAAAAAAAAAAGAGTAAACTATTCAAGCCAGAAGGAACTCAAGCCATGTTGCATGTAGGGCAACTCCTGTGTGTTACATTTTGAGGTTTTCACCTTGATTTTACAATGTTTTCTTATCATTTGCCAATTATTTCCTAATAACCTTTTTGTTTTGTTTTGCTTTGCTTTCTTTCCCAGTTTCCATCAGCTTTGCCATGCTCGCAAGCCCAGCCCATGGCCTCCCACACAAAAGATGCTCATGTGGAAGATGGTGTTTGTGATGCAAGCACACCTTTCAGTACTGTCCTGAGCAAGAAAATGCCACAGGCGCATTTATTCTGTGTTGTTGGATGGCCCTTAGGAATGCTCAAGGCACGCTTTAATCATAGCTAATATAGAATGATGGCAAAATTAACTGGCACCAGGCACAAAATGAGTTAGCTGCCTTGTTATTCGGGTGATTCTGCTTGTGAACTGTCCAGGCCTCTGGTTTGCCTCGCCTTTGAAAGGAGAAGTGACAGCAGGGGAACATGGACTTTTTTCTATCTGGTTGTCAACACAAATTCCTTGTATCAGTCTAGTCAAGCACAGGTTGATACTTGGCATGAAATGGAAGCCCCCAGAAGCCTCTTCTCTGTGTATTGTCTTTTTTTTTTTTTTTCAGAGACAGGTTCTCACTCTGTGGCCCAGACTGGAGTACAGTGGTGGGATCATAGCTCACTGCAGTCTCAAGTTCTTGGACTCATGCAATCTTCCCACCCAAGCCTCCTGAGTAGCTGGGACTGTAGGCACGTGCCACCATGCCCAGCTAATGTTTTTAACTTTTGTAGAGATGGGGTTTCACTATGTTGACTAGGCTAGTCTTGTACTCCTATGCTCAAGTGATCCTCTTGCCATGGCCTTCCAAAGTGCTGGAATTACAGGCACAAGCCACTACACCTGGCTGGTGTGTGATCTTTACCCATTTTTTAAAAATAACAACTAAAATGAAAATTTGGTTCACTGATAATTTGAAGAACTATGAATTGTTAACTTTGTTGCAGCTTTATTGAGGTATAATTAAAATAATGAAGATTTGGAGCATTTCCATTGCCTCAAAATGTGTTCTCATGTTCATTTGTAGTAAATCATGGCGCTCTCTCCCAGCCCTAGGCAATCACTGACCTGTTTCTGTCTCTATAAATTGCCTTTTCCAAACACTTTATATAAATGGAGTTATACATACACTATGCAGTCTTTTACATCTAGCCTCTTTCACTTAGCATAATGTTTTGAGATTCATCCATGTTATAGTGAATCAGTGGTTCTTTCATTTTAATTGTTGAATATTATTTCATTGTAGGGATTGAGTGTATTTTGTTGATGTATTCTTCAGTTGATGGATATTTGGTAAGTTTCTGGTTGGGGTTATTATGAATAATGCTCCCATGGACACTCACCTGTGTGTCTTTATGTTGAACATAAGTCTTTGTTTCTCTTGTAAAAATTCCTAGGAATGGAATTGTTGGGTCAAGTTTAACTTCTTAAGAAACTGCCAAGCTGTTTAATAAAGTGACTGTATCATTTTACATTCCTACAAGCAATGCATGAAGCTTTCAGTTTTTTACATCCTCGCCAACGTGTGGCATTGTCTGTTATTATAGCCATTCTAGTCGGTGTGTAATAGTATCACATTGTGGTTTTAGTTTGCATTAGCCTAATGACTAATGATACTGAAAATCTTCCCATGTTCTTATTGCCATTCCTATATCTTTTTCAATGAAATGTTTATTTATATCTTTTGCCTATTAAAAAAATTGGGTTATTTTCTTATTATTGAGTTATAAAAGTTTTTTATATATTCTGGAAACAAATCCTTTATCAGATATATCATTTGTAAATACTTTCTCTCAGTCTGTGGCATGTCTTTTCCTTTTCTTTAAAAATTTTTTTTTACTCTTTTTTTGTAGAGACAGAGTCTTGCTATATTGCCCAGACTGGTCTTAAATTCCTGGGCTCAAATGATTCTCCAGTCTAGACCTCCCAAAGTGCTGGAATTACAGGTATGAGCCACCACACTCAGCCCTTTCGTTTTCTTAATGATGACCTTTGAAGCACAGAAGTTTTTAACTTTGGTAAGGTCCAATTTATCAATTATTTATTTTATGTTTCCTACTTTTGACATAACTGTTTTTACATTGTGTAGAGATAAGAAGTTGTATATAAATACAATATTTAGTATATAATATGTGTAATATAGAATTTTATAGAAATATGTTTACTATTATATTAAATATATGTTATGTGGAAAATTACCAAAGCTTTCTCCATTTTCTCTCCTGACCTACTTTGTATTTTGAGTCGCAGCAACAGTAGTGCTCTGTTTTAAACTCATGTTAAGGTTTTCAAAGCTGCAAAGTAAAAAATCCAAAGCCGGGCATGGTGGCTTAAGCCTGTCATCCCAGCACTTTGGGAGGCTTAGGTGAGAGGATTGCCTGAGCTTAAGGGTTCGAGACCAGCTTGAGCAACTTAGTAAGACCTCGTCTCTATATTAAACCAAAAAATTAGCTGGGCAAGGTGGCGCACGCCTGTAGTTCCAGCTACTTGGAAGGTTGAGATGGAAGGATCGCCTGAGCCCAGCAGGTCGAGGCTGCGGCGGCCATGAGCTAGCCACTGCACTCCAGCCTGGGTGACAGAGTGAGACTCTGACTCCAAAAAAAAAGAAAAGAAAAGAAAAGAAAAAGAAATTCATTACATATCACCTAGCCCCAGAGGCCCAGTCTGTCCCTGGGATGCAGCGCCCATGCAAACACATTTCCTAAACCAAATTGTATTTCATTGTATTAGTTCGGCAAACAGCCATACAGACTCTTCTGTCTGCCTTGTTGATTTCCTCCCTGTGCTGTGCTTCCTGTTTGTGTTTGTCATTTTCCTTTGTGTGTGTACGTGTGGCTTTTCTTCCTGCCTCCGCTGAAGTTGTCACCATGTGAATAGGGCATGGTACTTCAATCCCCGGACAACTGGATTCCCAAAAGGTTGATGGATTTGTTGCTTTTTCATTGTGCAGACAGGAGCTATGTGCCTGCCTTTGTTAAGCAGTAAATACATGTCGGAAGCAAAAGCATCGTGAATATAATGCATTATGCATCTGACACAGCTTTCTCATTAGTGCCTAGCATACTGAGCAAAGAAGCTGGGCTCTAGAAATAAAGAGGTTTCTTGTTGACCATGTTAGCAGAGTCCCCTTTTCCCATGGCAACACAGGGCGTTAAAAAAAAGAAAGAAAAAATCTTAAGAATTCGGAACGCTACAATCAAAAGCCTTGAAAGGAGGTATTTGGAAGGACTGACTCCTATTCCTGGGCAGCAGGAGCTGACAAATGGATGCTAAGTTTGTGTGTAAGACAGCAGTAAGGAAAAGAGAGAGAGTCAGAGGCTCATGAGGTTAAGAGTTGAAGATACAATGGGCCCTCCGAGTCCTCGGGTTCTGCCTCTTTAAATTCTACCAACCAGTATCAAAAATATATATTTAAAAAACAAAAATACCACACTAGAGACAATCCAGATTTTGAAAATACAACATCACAACTATTTACACAGCATTCATGTTGTATTAAGTATTATAAGTAATCTAGAGATGATTTAAAGTATATAGGAGGATGTATGTAAGTTATATGCAAATACTATGCCATTTATATCAAGGACTTGAATATCTGCAGATTTTTATTTGGCAGGGCAGGGATAAGCGGGTGTCCTGGAACCAATCCCTCTTGTAAATATGGAGGGACAACTGTGTTCAAAAAGAGCATGCCATGAGTAGTGTTAAGTGCAGTAATGCAAGTGGCAGGGTAGAGGCATTCATCTTGACCTGGTATAGGAATACAGCATCCTCTGAGATAAAGGGGCAACTGGGAAGAAAGGGTGTGATGGATGGAATGAAAAATAGAGAGAGATTATGCCCAAAGGAACCCATTTTTCTTGTTGAAGTAGGAGAGGTAATCACCTGAAACGTTCAAGAAGAGAAATTAGAATGGTGACTTTTGGACTTACTGGTGAAGGAGATGGAGACTAGAGAAACCAAGAATAAGTTAAAAGATCCATAAATAAACACAGCTAGGACAAGTCACAGACTGAGATGGCTGTGTGGCTTTCTCTAGCCACACTTGATGGTTAATATTTAGGAGCAGTGAAAAAATAGGTTGACACAGGTTTGAGGTTTCCTAGGGGATGGTGTGAGGCTGACACCAGAATACAGAGCGAGGTGTATTTCAAGTGACTAACCATATCCTCCAGGCTCGGTAGGAGGAGACTGGATGGTGGAAGAGTAGAAGAAAGGAGACTTGAAGGGACCACCAATTCCAGAACTGTACACAGAATCACCTGGGGATCTATTAAAAATTCTAATGCTCAAGCCACATTGCAGATGAATTAAATCACAGTCTCTGGGAGTGAGACCCAGGCACAGGTATCAGTACTTTCTGAAGCTCCCCAGGTAATTCTAACATGAAGACAAGTTTGGAAAATATTGAGCACATACATTAAGACAGTGGTTCCCAAAGCGTGGTCCCCAAACTTGCCACCATCATTGTCACCTGGGAACTTGTTAGAACAGAGCAAATTTGGTTCTCAAAGTGTGGTCCCCAAGCTAGCACCATCATTGTCACCTGGGAACATGTTGGAACACAGCAAATTCTTGAGCGCCACCCCAGACCTACTGAATCAGAAATTCTAGGAGCAGGGATTCAGCTGTCTGTGTTTTAACAAGCCCTCCAGGTGATTCTGATGTCTCTTAAAGTTTGACAACCCATTGAATTAGGAGGAAAGGAAGGAATTCGGGTCCTGGCGATCCCACTGAGAGCAGATGAAGTGAGAAAGGTAGGGGTGGTGTAATTGGCTACCATGTAGTTCTAGGCTGTAACTAGCTTTAAGCCTTGAAAAAGTCAAGGAATTAAAGTGTTAATTCGTGTGCTGGATGGCCATCCAAGTATATGTTTAAATATCCCAGAATTATGTCAGGATTTGGGTCTGGTGAAGAAACTTAAGAGCCAGACCCCGTGTCTAGGTCTTCAGTGTTTATGGGAGAGAGAAAATGTTAGCATCAAGGGGCATCCAAGTGGATGAGGATATGCTCTTTAACATATGATGGAAAAGCAGCACCAGAGATTGGGGTGAGTCCTGATCCCAAGCTCTGCCTCCCTTCTGAGGGCACATAGAGGAAATGGCAGCCTCCACTGGAAAGGGAAACAAGAGACGTGCATCTTTAGGGGAAGGTGGGCTTCAACTAATCGTGGTAGGAGGACACTGTACAAAAAAATGTTGAAGCATCAATTATCTGTTGGGACGGTGGCACAAGAGGGCATGGTGGAAAGGGTAACATAAAGGACTTGGAGGGAGGGGTTGAGGGGGAAGGAATCAAAAAGGAAAGAGCGTAAAGATGTGAGAATAACATAGAAAAGGTGTGTGGGTGGAGAAGGTGGGGGAGGGCACTGTCCCATTTGCCTTTGGGACAGTGGCCATGGGTTATCAGTATAAGACGTCTTGGTGGAACTGACTAGCTTTCTCAACATGAGTTATTTGGTGCCATTGTGGCTGATTGTGTCAGACAGTCCTGCCACTATCCCCAGGGGTGCTGAGTCACTGTGTGGTGAAAACCACAATCTCCGGCAAGTCTGCTTTGCGGCAGGGCAGTCGCAGGGACTGGGGACGGGCCTCCAGGTGAGTGGCGGGTGGCAGAGCCTGGTCTGTGATGAGCTTTTTCACATGGGAGACTTGCCTATCTCCCAGAACTCAGCATCTCCTGCCCAACAGGGAGCTGTGGCTGCCTGGAAAAGTTTCCAAAGCTCAACTGTTATCAGAAAGGAAAGCAGGACCAGAAGAACCTTGAAAACATTTTAGATATCGCTTATAGTAGCTCTGACCGATAAGGGACAGGAGGGAAAAAGGAGGAAGGAATACATCAAGGGGATAGTAACAAAAGCAGACGAAAACAGGTCCTTTTGGCTGGGCTGAATACTTTGGCTTGTGATTTCTGTCTGACTTGTGGCCACACTGAGGATTCTGGAATGCATCACACCCAGGCATGAATTAAGCATTCTAATAGCCTCAAGATGTAGCTTAGTTTATAGACTAGTGACACTGCTTGGGCAGGGCTGAGGCTGGATTTCTAAGCCGGTACGATTTGATTCTGATTCTACTCTGCTTCGGGTCCTCTTTTCCTCCTGCAGAAATCCTTCTCCCTGGTTTCTCCTCACCCTACAGTCTTGCCCTTGCCCTTCAGGAACATCTGGGGTGGCGGGCAGGGGGACCTCAGGGCTGGGGACGGCAGAGGCTTAGCTTCCTCCTGCTGCTTAGCGTTTTGATGTGCAGGCATTACAGGCATTACCTTCACCCACCATCACATTCCCCAAACCTCTTGCCACAATTCTGAGGGATGTCAAGGTCCTCAGTGGTGATCCCCTCAGTTCCTCAAGACCCAGAAATAATGCTCACAATATGTAACAAGTGGCAGGGCAAAGGTATTGACTGGTAGAATGGACATCAGCTGGAAACACCTCAGGAAAGCAACAAGGCCTATGCTGGCCAAACAGTGGCATCCTCCTACCTGCCCAGCGGCCCAGCCTTCCAATTACCTTGTCACCTTCTGCCTCGGCTGTCCACTCCCATGGGGAGAGCCCAGAATTGTCATTACCATCGACGGCAACCCCTTCTCAGTCATCATCTCTTGAGGTTTTTTCAGCTTACCTACTCAATTCCAAAAATTCTTTAAATCCAGCAGCTCTTGGACTTACCTGCAGGCTATTGATCCTGCGACCTTTTCACTACCCCGACACCCCCAAACCCTCATGCTCTCTGTATCCAGCTCAGATTCCAGTATCCATCATTACCACACCCTCATCTCACTTGCCTCTCTCTCATTCCAGAATACTCACGTGGCAACCCCCATCCTAGTCAAACCCAATGCATCATCTACTACAGACCTACGTTTCCATAGTTGTTATTTCCTTCCATCTTATAAACAAAAATCATTCTTGATTCGACATTTCCCTCTGGTCACTGACCCACTCCTCTGTTCTCTTTTATAGTAAAATCCCTTGCAAAGAGGTATCTGTCTCCACTGTCTCCAATTCCTCTCTTTCCATCTGCTCTCATCGAAACATCCACTGCAAAATCAAGTGGTCAGTGCTCATTGCTCATCTGATTTGACCTATCAGCAGCATTTCTTGGTTGATCGTGCCTTACTCCTTGAAGCACTTTCTCTTTTTTTGACTTCCAGGATCCCTCAGTCTTCTGGTCTTCCTCCTCTGTAATTAACCATTCCTTCTTGAAGTTTCTCCTGATTCTTTTTCATCTTATTTACTTTAAAAGAGTGGAGTACTTCAGGGCTCAGTCTTTGAACCTACCTCTTGTCTTCTCTAACTGTATGTGCTCCACTACTGAGTTCATCTTGTCTTGCGGCCTGAAATAATGTCTTTGTCCAAAGGACTCACAAGTTTTTATTTTTAGCAAAGATCTTCCACCTCAACTTCAGTCTCATCTGCCAACTGCCTTTGGACATCTCCTCTTGATAGCTAATAGGCAGCTCATGTTTAAAATGTCCAAAATGGAACACCTGAGCTTACCTTCAAACTGTTCCTCCTACAGTTTTACTGGCTCAGCAAATAGGAACACTAGCTAGACTTCCAATGAATCAGGCCAAAAGCATAGAGTCATTCATGTGCTTCTTTTTACTCTCAGACCCTCCATTAAATCCATCTGCAAACTCTGTTGGCTTAACCTTCAATATTCGGAAGGGGACCACTTTACATCACTACTTCCCCATGATTCACACTGTCAATGTTTCTGACCTGAATTACTGAAACACCTTCTTCGTTATTCTCCCTGCTTTCATCATTGTCTACCCAGCCCTCAGTCAAGTCTTATTACCGCAGCCAGTGAGCTTGATCAAGCATAAGATTATGTCGTTCCTCCTCTAAAACTTCTTGAAAAGTTTCTCATTTCACTCCCAATTTCAGTTCAAAAGCTGAGGTATTTGTTTTTTGTTTTTCCAGGGGGTTTTTTGAGTTGGAGTTTCACTCTGTCACTCAGGCTGGAGTGCAGTGGCATGCTCACGGCCACCCCAGTGTGGACCTGCTGGGCTCCAGTGATCCTTCCGCCTCAGCCTTCCAAGTAGCCAGAACTACAGGCACACGCTACCACGCCCAGCTAATTTTTTGATTTGTTGTAGAAATGAGGTCCTGCCAAGCTGCCCAGGCTGTTCTCGAATCTGTGGGCTCAGGCAATGCCCTCACCTTGGCCTCTCAAAGTCCTGGGATTACAGGCTTGAGCCACTGTGCCTGGCCTCAAAAGCTGAAGTCTTTAAAACAGCTGACGAGGTCCTCCAACATGATCTGTTTCTCCAGTTTTTCTCCGACCTTATGTTTTGCCATGCTGTCCCTTGCTCATGACACACAATGGCCACCCTGCTCGTCCTCAAATGTACTAAGCATGTTCCAGCCTCAAGGCTTTGTGCTTGCTACTCCATCTGCCTGGAATGCTCTTCCTCCAGGCCTCTGCTTTGCTAGTTCCTCAGCTCCAAAAATTGTTTAATTCCAACAGCTTTACTGTCACATTCCCAGATATTCCTGCACATAATGTTCCAACCTACCTCCTCATCCTCTGTTTTAGTATTTCCTATCCTCTTTTCTTTTAAAAATGTTTTCCCCAACACCTAATCACCATCTAACATACTTTATTTGTTTATTGCATGTGTTCCCTGATATAGTCTCCGCAAAGACAGGACAGGAATTGCTGGCTGTGTGGACCACTGTGCATCCCCAGTTCTTTGAACAGTGTCTGGCACATATTACGTGTTCAATACACATTTTTGAATGGACTGGATGAATACAGATGAAAAGGTCTTTACCCATAAAGCCTAGACTATCAGTATCAGAAACCATAAGCCATAGGAAGAAGTGTGGTGATAGAAGGGTTCACAAAGGAGCTATACCTTGTTTGATCAACCAATTCGAAGAGAAGGAATGGAAAAACTCATTTCTTTTTAGTAGTCAGATATTACTTGGCACATTTTCCTCCTCAACTCATGGCCTGTAAGAAAGTAGATCTCAAAAATAAATTCGTATTTGACATCACTGGAGAAGCCCTAATATAATTGAATGACTTCATGACCAAGACCAGCATAGTGTTACTTTCAAAAGAAATCACAGCCTAACAACTAAAAAGTAATTTAAATCTTTAGTGAAGACTCAAAGAGATAACAAAGTAGAATGCATCACATAGCATGCAGCATACTTCCTAAAGATTCTCCTGACTGTCAAAAGTGTTACTGAATTAGGAGATATCCTGAGACAAGATAAGCAGGCAGACAGGTGGCTCCTCTGGTAACAAGATAGCATACTGCCTCAGGTCTCAGCGTTGGTAAACAAGCTCCCTGAGAGCCTCCCAAGCTAGAGTTTAAGTACTCACTGCTGGGGTCAAAAAGCAACCAATCAGCTCACCATTAGACTCCTACTTCCTGCTGATTGGCCCTTAATATTGACCAATCAGAATAGCTAAGTGTGGACCAATCAGCTCACAGCTAGTGCTAGCCAACCGGCTTGGACTTAGGGCTATATATAACACCAGGTTTCAGCTGCAGATGGGCAGCTTGTTTGGGTCACCTCACGCAGTAGGAGGTATTTTGTACTTTTGATGGTTTCTAACTTTCCATGTCTTTCTTTCTGGACTTGAGTCAAGAGCCTTGACTCTGAAGAACTGCAACCTGGAGAATTGCAGATCAGCAGAAGATCAAGGGAGTTCAGTAGCTGTGCACGCCAAAGGCTGGTTTTACCAGCTGATGGAACTGGCTGAACCAGGAGAGCTGCTGGAAGAGCTGCTGAAAGAAGATGAGACTTCAAAGCTGAGCACATTCTCAGGGGGCTAGGTTTGGTAGCCGGTCAGAGCCAGCATCCCAGGGGCTGCTCACCGAACCAATAACACTCTCAGGACTTGGCTTGCCAGCCCACCAAACCAATACTCTCAGGGCTTGGCTTGCCAGTCCACTAGAGTCAACACTTCCTGGATAAGACCCTTTCTGGGGTTTAGCTGGCCAACCCATTGAGCTGACACTCTCAAAACCCAGGCTGGCCTGAAAAATCTGTATCATTACCTTCAATGTTTAATGAACCCAAACTCCTGAGCTCAAGTGATCCTATCACCTTGACCTTCCCAATTAGAGGTGTGAGCCACCTATGCCTGGCCTTAAAGAGAGAATTCTTATACATAGTCAGCTTATGTCAAAGTTTTATTTTAACTTCTTAAAATGATAAGTTAAACCAAAAGATAAGAGAATATAATATATAGTCAATGAAAACGAAAATAAGTACAGAAGTAAGATGGTTAATTAGACATAAAACTAATTTATTACATGGCAACAAGCCATTATCTCTGGGGACTGTCTTTTCTACTTTTAAAAGTAGTTTGCATCTCTACAGGACAAAAAGTATTGTTTCTCAGTTTCTTAGCTCAGGCTGTCAAAACATAACACCATAGGGCTTAAGCAATTGCAATATGTTTTCTTACAGTTCTGAAACCTGGAAAGTCCAAGATGTACAAGCATGATTAGTTTTTCGCAAGGGCTCTTTTTCTGGCTTTCAGATGCTGCCTTCTCCCTGTTTTCTCACATAGAGAACAGGAAGAAAACAAACTTAAGTATTTCTTTTTGTAGGGGCACTAATCCCCTCATAAGGGCCCCATATTTGTGACTACATGTAAACCGAATTACCTCTCAAAGATTTCATTTCCAAATACCATCACATTGAGGGTGAAGGCTTCAACATATGAATTGGGTAGAGGAGAGACACAGTTCAGTATGTAGCAACAGGAAAAAACTTTTGCATGTTATCAGTTTTCTGGGAAGTTTAAAGTCTACAGAGTTCTAGAATGGTCTAATAAATGTAAGTCAGACAATTTTACACACTTCTGAATTCAGATGATCCTTAGGTAGATTTATTAGACAGGATCATGGCATAATAAGGAAGACATACAATTTTTTTTCCCTTGAGGGTTTGAAAAATGTTATCATTACCCATTTACTTCTCTATAAAACCAGTGAAGATTCAGACTTATGGGGCCTGAAACATTTACAATTTGTAGGGAAGGTTGCTCTGTAAGAAAAATGTAAAATGAATATGTCAACACATAACTCAGATCTGAAGGGCTTAGAAGGGGTCTGTGCCAGTGAGAACTTCATGGAAAATCCACCTCTGGTTCCTTTTTATAGCAATTTTTGGACCATCCCCAAATCTCTCTTCTGTTCTAAACATTCTACAAACTTCTCCATTTTTCATGCACTCTCTTTTTGCTTTTCAACTCTTCTCCAGTAGACATCTGCTAGTTCTTCTGGTTCTTGCTTCCTGTTATCTCTATAGCAGGAGGCAAAAAGAGTTCTCCTTGGAACCTGAGGTAGGCAGCATGAAGTAGCCAGGTCAAATATGTCACCCATTTTCCATAGAAATAGAAAGAAATTTGACAGTGGGGAGTTGTAACCAAGCATCTCAGCCTTAAAATGTATCATAAGGTTTTTTTATTTCTCTCTTAACATGTTTTAGAAACTTCTTTTTACCTTGCGTGTTTATCTGACCCTATGCTTACTTAGTAATCCCAGTTGCTAATCTTAAGGCAGCCCTACAGGACCCTCCCACATAGGGGGTGTCATAAGATGGTTGCTCCATTACCTGACTACAGCTGAGATAACACCAACAAGATATCTGGGAGGACCACCACCCAAGATAAGCCACTAAGACGTACCCTGTGCCACACCTGCATGTTTCCCCAAACCAAGTTTCCTTTTTTAAACCCCTGCAGTCAGCCTAGAACTCTGAAATGGTTTCTTTGAGGCATAAGGCTGGCTATTTCCCTATCTGCTGGCTTTTGGAATAAAGTCACTTTCCATTCACCATCCCCCCAAAATTTTTTGGAGTAGGGTAAGACTGCAAGCACAAATATAATAAAATTTACCCCATCTTAATGTGCACCATCCTCAGGAATTTTTTAAGTGTCAATAAGGCTTAAATCAAAGGGATGAAAAGCACTATTTGTAGAATTTCAGGCAGAATAGAAGGGTACTGTTATTTGAGAGACATGAAGAATGGCAATATTGGCTGGGCACAGTGGCTCACCTATAATCCCAGCACTTTGGGAGGCAGAGGCCAGAGGATTGCTCGAGCCCAGGGGTTTAAGATTAGCCTGGGGAACTTGGAGAGACCTTGTTTCTACTTTGGCTGAGCATGGTGGTGCATGCCTATAGCTCCGGCTACTTGAAAGACTGAGGCAGAACAATCACCTGAGCCCAGCAGGTCAAGGCTGCAATACCCATGAGCATGCCACTGCACTCCAGCCTGGGCAACAGAGGGAGACTGACTTAAAAAAAAACCAGCAGTGTCGATTTTGAGAAACTCTGCTGGGAACCTTTTCTATAGAATGTCACTCATCTGTCACTGTAGCCAGTTCATCACAGTATCACTGCTGCATGCCATCTGCTGGGATGACGAATGAAATTACCTTCCCATCAGGAGTGCCAACACTTTCCCTGCCACTTGTCTTCTCTTTTACAGTGGTATTTGTGGCCACATCAGGAGTAGGAGATATATTGTTTCTGTAGCTTACGGTAGATGTCTTGATATCCACTCAACAATGACATCAGACTTTTAGACGTCCTCGGCATGAACTACTGATTGAGTTAGTAAACATGAACCCTACTCTCTGGACAATTTCTGGAAAAGACAACAAAAAGAAATAGATAAAATGACTTACAGAATGTTTTCATTCAGAAATTGCATTAAATACATAACACACTGAAGATTTTGGAGAAGAGGGAAAAAGGACATGTCAAGGGCTGGCAGAAGGGAAAGCTGGGATTGCCTCAGAATTCTTGTCTTTCTGTTAACTAGTAGGGTACAAATACCACTTTATTTGTACATTAAAGTCCTCCAGAATGCACTGGTGCTCATCACTGAGACACTGAACTATGGTGACTGGATACTAGCTCTGTGAGGTGCTCCATCCCTGGGCTTGCCTGGCTTCTGCCTGTCATGGGATCCCCTGGTGGGGGCAGAGCTGCATGGAAGCGAGGCCTTCCTTGGTGACTGAAAACAGAGCTTGTCAACCAGCTGGGAGACAAGTGTCAGGTGCTGGGTGAAGGTGGCAGATGAAAGACTGGTGAGATGCTAATGACCTTCCCTCCAGAAGGTAACAAGCCAGAACACAGCTGCTTCTGCTTGGTACAGCAGGCTTTGTGCTCCTGTGTTCCATGGATACCAGGTAAGAACAAAAACTCATCCACTCAACACTGAGGTTGCTAAAGCCATTCTAATTTTCTAGGAGAGTCCTTTTCATGGGTGAGAAGGAAGCATTAGAGCTGTCACCTAAGTGAATTCAGAGCCACATCCAGTGCCCTAATGCATGCAAAGTTGTCAGGTACCTGACCCGAAGCACACATGAATAGAATGCACCTGTTCTGAAAATAGATTTTCCTTTCCATTCCCTTTAGGGCATTCGATTTATTTCTGCTATGTCCTGCTCTAAGTTAGAATGCTTTGTTATATACCTGGTTTAAAGATACCCTAAATGCCTTCCCAGGAACTATATAAATGAGTAAAGACAAAGTTCTGTGCTAAAAAGAGTCAGGGACTCTGAAGGTCAGCAGGGTCTTAACCCAGGGAGTGGTCAATTCACAGAAAGTGAGCTCTGAGGAATTTGAAGCCTCATCCAGAGGCTCAGCTTTCTTAATGTCCTCTCTGAGGAACTAGCGAAAGGGGAACTGAGACAGAGCTTCTCGACTAGTCTGAAGTTTACAAATGGCCCTGGCTCAGTGGAGGAGCAGAGTGATGCTCTGAGTTGGTAATTGCCATAAGAAGCGAGACGCGGCTCTGAATGAATCTGATCAGTTAAGAGGCATAAAGCGCCAGAAAGCACGAAGTCTAGAGAAAGACTAGGCATCCAACCTTTTGACTCTTTTAACATCTAAACCTACCTTACCTTATTTCTTTTATCTTGAGAAGAAGAAATATATATCCCAGCCATCTGCTGGGATGATGAATAACATGAATAGACACTTCTCAAAAGAAAGATATACAGACAGCCAACAGGCACATGAAAAAGTGCTCAGCCTCACTCATCATCAGAGAAATGCAAATCAAAACCACACTGAGATACCACATAACCCCAGTAAGAATAGCCATCATTAATAAAACAATCAATCATCAACAGATGCTGGCAAGGGTACGGAGAAAAAGGGATGCTTCTACACTGCTGGTGGAAATGCAAACTAGTTCAACCTCTATGGAAAACAGCGTGGTGATTTCTAAAAGAACTAGAAATTGACCTTCCATATGACCCAGCAATTCCCCTACTGGGAATATACCCAGAGGAACTCAAAGCATACTATAAAAAAGATACCTGCACACACATGTTTTTAGCAGCACTATTCACAATAACAAAAACATGGAACCAATCGTGCTGCCCATCAAAACTGGACTGGATTAAAAAAATGTACATATACATAATGGAATATTATGCAGCCATAAAGAAGGACAAACATGGGCTTCGCAGCAACTTGTTGGATTTAGAGTCTATCATACTCAGTGATCATCACAGAAACAAAGAACAGAGTGTACCACACATTCTCACTCATACGCGGAGCCTGAAAATTCACCATAATACTCTAAAAAAGGGATTGGCAGTAGCAAGATATTGCCAGGGTGGGGGTGGAGGGCAAATACAACATCAATAAGGGTACCTGATGTCAAACCAGGAAAAGTGGGGACCAAAGGGAGGCCCAAACTTTACCTGTATGATGTCCACTTGCATACCTAATCCTGAATTGTACCCCACATCTTAAAGTAAAAATAAATAAATAAATAAATAAATATATATATATATATATATATATATATATATAAAAGAAATTATCTTCACATCTGGAGTGCCAACACTTTCCCTGTTTTTGTTGGGCTGTCACTCTGTGATCCAGGCTGGAGTGCAGTGGCATAATCACAGCTCACCACAGCCTCAAACTCCTGGGCTCAGGCAATGCTTTCACCTCAGCCACCGAAGAAGCCAGAACTACAGGCACATGCCACTACTCCCAGCCGATTTTTGTGATTTTTTTATAGAGGAGACTTATCACTATGTTGTTCAGACCTGTCTCAAACTCCTGGGCTCAAGCAACCAACCCTCCTGCCTTGGCCTCCCAAAGTGCTGGGGTTAAAGGCTGAGCCACCATATCTAGCCTACTATTGATGTTTAGACCTGAGACCTCCCAGTGATATTTCAGAAGCCCAAGGCTATCTAGGTCAATAAGACGCTGTTTCAGATTGTCCCTCCTAATTATCTTTCCCCCCTTCTCTGAACTCCAGAAAGAACCCACCTTTGGTTTGAGACATGCTCACCCAGAACCGCAAAGTTTAACCCACTCTTCATTCTCATGTCCAGTGCTCCTTTACAAACACTTCAACAGATTCACCTAAGAAGAATATCTTAAGGTAAGCTTACAGGATCATCCATTCCTGCCCCTGATCTACAACTTCTCATTGAAGAAAAGACCCATGTTTTTGAGACCCCCAAAACCGAATGTGTATTCCTTTTAGAACTGGGAATAAATGTAAACATTTAACAAAGTAGAAAGCTTTCGTTAAAATGCTGTATCTTTTCCTTCCTGCTTTATAAAAACGCATCTTGTTGCCAATTAAAGGAAGCCTTATATGTCCAAGCTTGGAAATTTCAGAACGAGAGCTGTACAGGAAATACTATGTTACAAATTGATAGGTGCCTTAGTCAGTTTGGGATGCTATAGCAGAGCACTATGGTGGCTTAAACAATAGAAATTTATTTTTCATGGTTCTGAAGCCTGGGAGGTCCAAAATCAAGTTGCCAGCTGATCCCATGTCTGGTGTAGACCCCCTTCTTGGTCTGCAGAAGGGCATCCTCTTATTATGTCTTCACTTGGCAGACAGAGATCATGACCAACTCTCTCCTCTCTCTTATAAGGGCAATAATAATCCCATTCATGAAGTTTCCACCCTCATGACCTAATTACCTTTCTTTTTGTTTTTGAGAAGGAGTCTTACTCTGTCGCCCAAGCTGGAGTGCAGTTGCACACTCACAGCCATCCCGGTGAAGACCTGCTGGGCTCCAGCGATCCTTCCACCTCAGCCTTCCAAGTAACCAGAACTACAGGTGCACACTACCACGCCCGGCTAATTTTTTTATTTATTGTAGAGACGAGGTCTCGCCAAGTTGCCCAGGCTGGTCTCAAACTCACAGGCTCAGGCAATCCACTCATCTTGACCTCCCAAAGTGCTGGGATTACAGGCTGAGCCACCGAGCCCGGCCTAATTACCCTTCCAAGGCCCCACCTCCAAATATCTTCACATTGGGACTTTAGGCTTCAACATACAAATCTGGAGAAGACACACTCAGGGCATAGTCGTAGGTAGGTAGCAGCAGTGTGGTATAACGGAGCAAGCATTGGACTTAGTGGTGATCTCCGTTCAAAACATCACTAATTCCTTGAGTGATCTTGAATGCTTTGTGCCTTAATTTTTTTCTTCATGAAATGGAGCACTATTTCTTATGGGGTTGTTTTGAGAGTCAAATGAGATAATGTACATGAAAATGCTTTAAAATTATTAAAAGCCATACAAGTGTGTTTTATAGGTATCTCCTGATATACCACCTGCCTGAGCAGTGCCTTCTCCCCTTGCTACAACACCAGCAAGTACCAGTATGCCACCTACCACTGGTTTGGGATAACCTGACCAAAGTCTATCAAGTCTAACCCTTCTTCTCCTAGTCTATTCTCTTCTACACATCCTTAAACAGATGGACCTGGAAAAAAAAAAACCATTGCAAGGCAAATTTAAGGAATTGCTTCTCCTGTTTCTAACCTACAACTGCTCAGTAAATGCTCAATGCCAGCCAATCATGAAAAGCTTGTTTTTATAAATGCAATATGATATTTTCAATTCTATGCTTTTAAGTGATCTCATCTTAACATTGATGAAGTAAAACAGAAATTAACTGGAAAATCAGTTATCAAAGAAACATAGCTCATTTAATATTGTTTCCCACACATAGATATAGAAAGGAATAAAAAGTTGGACGGTAATAAAAGCTAAAAGGGATTGAACACTTACTATGAGCAAAGCACTCTACTGAGTATTTCCAGATATAAAATTAAAAGCATGACTCATTCCAGTAAATAGTGAGCCCATGTCAAAAAAATTTTTAACTCAGTGAAGAAACTGATAGGATGGCTTAAAAAGAATTAGGAAAATTAAAGTATTGTAGAGCCTGAAAACAAAGGATGTTTGAATAAGATTCATAATTTAGAGGAAAAACTGATTTCTGTCCTAGAGAACAATAACAATGTAACCTTGCAGTGGTCTTTTTCACCCAGAAATTACTTTAATCCCCACTGGCCTTTGACAAGAATTATTTGCATTGCTAACAGTTTTCTATGAGTTAACTTCTATACTTATGGACTTGTAAAATATCTAGCCAGTAGTAAATAGCAAGTCAGACAAAATTACCCACCTTGATAATCAGATAATCACCCAAGTCTACACACAAGCCTTGCTGGGCACTGAAAAGACCTAATTTCCAAGTCTTGGGTAATTGTTAACAGTACTTTATTTGGATTATAATGCAGAATTTAATATTCATTATTTCATGAGATCCTTGCAGTTCTTAAGAGTGATTATTATTAATCCCATTTACACAGATAAAGAAACTGAAAAGCTGGAAGATCAAGAATTTGTCCAAATTCAATATAACAAATGATTACCTAGATCTGCTTAACTGTGAAGTCCTTGCTCCTCTTGCTACAATGTATATATTGACAAAAAGGAAAAGGTTTCAATTTTTTTGTGTTGAGATACAGCAGTCAGAAAGTAATATGTGTAAGTTTCATGCATAGAGTTTGATGACTTTTTAGTGTGGGGCATATGGGTGTGTTTGGCCAGACACATGTCACTATTACCCAGATGAAGATGTAGAACCTTTCTTACCCCAGAAGTTGTCTCATGCCCCTTTCTACTCAATAGCCACCATCACCACTACCCCCAGGTAACCATTTTTCTGACATCCTTCACCACAGATTAGTTTTGCCTATTTTTCATAAAAATAAGATCATACATTATGTAGTCTCTTGTGCCTAGCATCTTTCTCTCATAATTGTGTCTGTGGCATATATCCATATTGTTGCATGTAGCAGTATCCTTTTTTCCCAACTTTTTAGTATTCCGTTGAATGAATAACCGTAACTTAGTTGTCTGTTTTCTTGCTGAAGAAATGTTTGAGTTGTTTCCAATTTTTGGTTATAACGCATAAAGCAGTCTATAACTGTATTTCTAAATCTGTCATTCTGTCTCTGTTGCACAAACTAATACAATTTAGGATTCTAAGGAAGCCTGCTTTCCTTCAATGGCCAGACTTTCAATTTGCTCTGGCTTCTCTCTACTACAGTGGGTGATTGTTTGGTAGATGGTCATGATATTTTTGCAGGAAGAAAACAAACTGCCTGGCTTCAGATCTTCATTCTATCACTAAGTGATTTTTGGCAAATAATTCAACCTTCAAATACTTCAGCTCTTTTGTCTGTAAAATGGGAATAGCAATAGCTTCTGCCTTAAAGGGATAAGAATTATATGAACTATTGTTTGTAAAGCACTTGGAACAGGGTCTGAACAGAGCAAACAATGTACAGGTGTTGGTTTATTACGTAAAATAAGCTAAAAATCCTAGTTCAAGCAGTCATCACTCAATCATTCAAAAATATCCTTTCTTTCCAGATTGAAAAATATAGTTTATTTAGAAAGTAGATTGGAGAGAGAGAGAAAAGAGTATCCACCTCTCCCAAATTGGAGAGGGGGACAGAACTTAAAGTGAAGCACGGTGGCCATGGATCCATGAACACATGGCCTGGCCATAGCTTAACAAAAGCATGGCCAAAAATCTCCTGTTTAAATTCCCGTGTGCCCTTTTTGAACCCACCAAGATCCATACGTCCTCCCACGCCAACTTATGCATAGTGTTCTTAAACATCAGAAGAACAAGATGCTCAGCAAAGAGCAGCCCACTAGTGCATATACCACCATGAATAGATCACCAACACAGTATGCTCTGTCAAAGAAGCCAGCCCAAGAGGCTGTGTATTGTCTGATTCTATTTGTTTGGCATTCTGGAAAAAGCAAAACTATATGGATAAAAACATATCAGTGGTTGCCAAGGACTAGGGGTTGAGGCAGGAGTTAACTGAAAAAGGGGATGAGAGAATTTGGAGGGGGGTGATGCAGCTGGTCTATAACTTGACTGTGGTGGTGGCTCTAGCATTGTGTTTGTCAAATTCACATAACTCTAAAAAGGGGAGATGTTGATATATGCAAATTATACCATTTTTTTAAAAAAGACCAAGATGTACCACAAAGTTTTTTTAACCCCAAAACAAAAACTTTACAATTAGCCATTCGATACACATAGGGAATCCTGGAATGTGTGCAGAACCATATCTAACTTCAGACTTGAGCCAACTATTATCATTTCAGGACAAGATCTCCAACAGTCCTGAAACTTTAGCCAGTTGTAGGATGCTTTCGGAGAACTGGTCTTTGATAAACTGTCTTGCAGAACACGTTGGAAATGTGTCATAGTTGTTTTGTATCGATTACTTGCATCTGGCAGCCAGAGTGCAGCCAAAGACTTAAGGGATAAAAATATCTGTAAGAAAGGACAAAGGTGAGTTTCTTACATCTGGTGAAATCATTACTCCACCTGGGTAGCTTCATCAGCAGTTCTATGTCATTGTTCAGGGAGCCTGGAAGCTTGTACCTTGGTCTAGGAGGATGACACCTTGTCTTCTGCTTTACCTCCAGGACTTTCTTTACCCCTTATCAATTTACCATGAAGAAACTGTTCTGCACAGTATCTGCTGTGTCTTTCCATCATCATGTCTCCTGTGACATCACCTGCCAACAAAAAATCAGAAGTAACTCCTTGAGCCTGTTTGGCTGCCCCCTCTTCTTCTTGGTTCTCCACTCTGGATGCAGTCCCCACAGTTGCCCAGTTCCCAGTCTATGAGAGACATCTGTTTCTGTGAACACCCCTCTTTTGCTCTCCCTCTTCCACTGGCTTCCCATTCTACTCAGACTCTCTGCATCATAAGTTTTGCTCCTAAACCTTGTCCCTGGATTGTCACTAATTCTGTTGTCTCAGGAGTTTTCCTGGGTAGAGCAGAAGGTGACATGGAACCCAGCAATAAATAAAGAGAGATGGAAACTACCTCCACCAGTCTGCCCATAAGTCATGCAACCAGGAGAGAGGTACTTTCCAACTACTATAAAAGTGGCTGCCTTTTTGCTATATCATCTTTGCTTATGTGCCAGAAAACAACTCCCTTCTGTCTTTTATATCACTTACATTAGGTCAACAAATCCCTGAAGGTTCCCCTACCTTGCAATATTCTGAGCCCTTAAACTAGGTCCAGTCACATGTATATAATGCCTAAAACATAAAAGAAATACTTCCCATCACAGTAGACATAGGTTAACTGGAGCCCTTGTGTATCTGGTAATTTTTATTCAAGAGTAGAGGACCCAGTCACAGCCTGAGGAGTGACCACAAATACATAATATAAAACCCAAAGTGAATAAAATCCTGTGATTAGATGGGTAGTTCTATAGAGGATCACAATTAGGCAAAACCCCCAAACCTACAAAACCTGAGACTTTCTCAGATGGAGGAAAGTTCAAGAGAATAGGAAGAACAAGGACAGCACCAAGGAGCCCTCAAAATTGTAAGCAGTGGTTCCCAAATGTCACTCTCTGAATCAGCGGCAACAGGCCCCTCTCCAGACTAAGTCAGAATCTAAGGCAGTGGGTCCAGGAATCTACACAGCAAAATATCTCCCCAGGTGATTCTGATACTTGAGTAGGTTTTAGGCATCCTATGTTTAGAGGATCCCCTAGAAAAAGAGCCTAGTACTGGTCTGTATTCATACAATCCCCACATTATTCATTTCTGTAGGATAACTGTGGGGATTGTATGAATTAATACAGAACAGTACTAGGCTCTTTTTACAGATAAGAATGTTGAAGCACATAAAGGTCACTCAGTCTTTCTCACAGGTAATGGAGCCTAGATTCGAACCCAGGTAATCTGGGTTCAGCATTCACAATAATATTTCAACAGAACTATTAAAAGGAAATTAAGGCTGGATATAATAGCTCATGCTTGTAATCCCAGAACTTTGGGAGGCCAAGGCGAGAGGATTGATTGAGCCCAGGAGTTCAAGACCAGCCTGGGCAACATAGTGAGACCTTGTCTCTGCCAAAAATTAGCTGGGTGTGGAGGCATGTACCTGCAGTCCCAGCTATTTGGGAGGCTAAGGTAGAAGGGTCACCTGAGCCCAGGAGATTGAGCCTGTGTGAGCCATGATTGCGCCACTGCACTCCAACCTGGGTGACAGAGTGAAACCCTGACTCAAAACAAAAAAGGAAATAAAACAAACACGAAAAAACATTAAGTCCACAAAAAGAGGAGAAAGAAATGAAAGGCAAATGAGCAAGTCACTGTAGGAATTAGGCAATTATTGTAAGAGCGAGATATAACTTCTAGCATATAGAGGCAGGGGCAGATTCAATGAAATGCTTTTCTTTGGGCTGTACAGTGACCGTCATAATCTTTTTAAATCGTTTTTTTAAAATGTGGGGTATAATTCAGGGTTAGGTATACAAAGGTTCATTATGCAGGTACCCTTGTTGATGATGTGTCCCCCCCTTCTGGCAGTTTCTCACTGCCAATCCCTTTCTTATAGTATTATGATAGGACAACCAAAATCTTAATGACGACAATGCAAATTCCATCAGGAAAGAAGAATACATTGTTTCCAATAGAAAAATATGTTAATGTATTTAAGAAAGATGTCTAACATAAGTTAACTGTTCACAGCTACCCAAAATGTCCTCCCAAGGAAAACAGGCCAGTCTCAGAACATTCTGTTTATTGATGTTTTTAATTCTCTGTATATCATTTTCCTGTCATCTAGAAGGCCTCCTTTTTGTCTAACCTAGATGGTTACAATGATGTCCTGCTCATTTGCCTTCTCCTGACCTAAACCATAATGAAATTGAGATCCTTGAAAAAAATCCTCCTATTCAGAACCAGGCCACTAAAAGCTTATTCAGATATGTGACTGTTGTCCTGATAATATCTAGTCTAGACATAGGGATTCATGAAAGAAAGTACAATTAGAATCTTTTAGTCTGGAGCTGATGTCTTGAAATAAGTTTTCTAAAAATCTGATTTTAATATGTGTTATTTTGGGGGGAGAGAGAGGGAGAGAGAAAACATCTTTCCCAGATCTTCACCAGAACAGTTCATTGTGTTTCTTCTTTCTACATCCTCTAGGCAGAATATATTTTGCTGCAGCCACTGGGCTCTGCACACTAAACAGAAGTGCTATGAAGCTAGGACACCCACTGACCCAGTGCCGGAAGGGCTTTTCCTGAGGTCCCACCAGAAAAGTCATAGACCTGTTCAGGGTCCAAAATTTTATTTAACAAGATGGTTGGTTGGCCTGTGTTGCCAGAGGGATGGCTGGTGTGTGGCCCTTTTTCAGAGTACAGTTATTTGCCAGAATGGAAGAAAAAAAATTTCCTCTCCCTCTAGAGAACTCTAACCTTGTTGCCCTAAAGTGGCAGGCTGAGACATTGTAGCAAAAGACCCACTGGTGTTATAAAGCAGAAGAGAGCAGGGCATGGTGGTCCACGCCTGTAATCCAGCACTTTGGGAGGTGGAGGTGAGAGCATTGCCCGAGTTTGGTGTTTGAGATCAGCCTGGACAACTTAGTAAGACAGTTAGTCCGGTGCAGTGGCTCATGCCTGTCATCCCAGCATTCTGGGAGGCGAAGGCAAGAGGATTGCCTGAACCCAGGGGTTTGAGACCAGACTGACCAACATGGAGAACCCTCATCTCTACAATAAATCAAAACATTAGCCAGATATAGTGGTGTCCACTTGTGGTTCCAGCTACTTGGAAAACTAAGGGGGAAGGATCGCCTGAGCCCAGCAATCGAGGCTGTGGTGGCTGTGAGCATGCCACTGCATCCAGCCTGGACAACAGAGTGAGACTCTGAAAAAAAAAAAAAATGCAGAAGAGACCAACAACCCATTAAGTGGCTGAACAATTTCAAGTGTTTTAAATCAATGTACTCCTTATCATAAATCATAGGGAAGGTCTCCAGGGCAGAGAGAGAGAGAGAGAGAGAGAGAGAGAGAGAGAGAGAGATGATGCTTTTATATTAATGCAGATAAATAATTGTTGAAGGGCTGAATGAAGGCACATCACCTATCTGGTTGTCTTACTCCTGGAGTAATTCTAACCTCAACTTTCTTGCTTTTCTCTCCCATTACCTACTCCCAGATACTCAACCATTAGGTGCTATGAAAACCTCTCAAATATTTTGAGTGTATCCACTGTGCTCTGATCTTCCACCCTACTTCCTTGCAATGCATACCCCACATTATCATGGGGCACTCTTTACAAATTGCAAACCTGGTCACATCAGTCCTCTGACTAAAATCTTCTATGGCTCCTCATGTTCCATGTTGACTGAAATGTCATGGAAGGTACACCCCCAACCGACCCTAGCCCACTTCTTCATTCCACAATGTACCCTACCCACACACCCTAGTCTTTTGTTTCCACTATGCCAACCCATCCATGACTTACAGAATGAGCCACATTGTGCCCCACTTCAAGCTTCTGTGCAGCCAGTTGCCTGGGCCTAAACAACCCTCTTTCCCTCGCTCAACCCTCAGCTGCCCTGTTGGTTGCTATCTCAGTTCTAAAGACTCCTGGTAACTCAGGCAAAGGAAATGTATTTCCTTGTTGTGTGTGTCCTCTTCTCCGCTCTCTTCTCTGTGGTCCTTTCTACATCGTTTACGTGACTGTCATCTACTCAACCGGTTTAATTGAAGACATGGACCAGGCTTGGTGACTCAGCCTGTAATCCCAGCACTTTGGGAGGCCGAGGCAAGTGGATTGCCTGAGCCTGCGGGTTCAAGACCAGCCTGGGCAAGTTGGTGAGACCTCGTTTCTACAATTTAAAAAAAACAAAACAAAACAGTAGTTGCATGCCTGTGGTTCTGGCTACTTGGAAGACTGAGGCAGAAGGATCGCCAGAGCCCAGCAGATCGATGCTGGAGTGGCTGTGAGCATGCCACCGCACTCCAGCCTGGGTGAAAGAGTGAGACTCCAACTCAGAACAAACAAAAAAACATGGACTAGTTTTATTTTGCAAATGACTGCTACCAGTTGTGTTCTGTTCTATCATCATTTCTCCTTTTCCTCTAGTCACCTGGCCCCCTTAAAAACATTTTATTCTGTGTCATAATGCTTGAGTTATTTGTGTTTGTTAAAACACTCCAGTCCTAGTTACCACCTCATATTTGGGTCAAACCTCTCTTTCTCTCGGGGCAGTCTAGGTTATGCTGGGTAGGGGATGGATCTCATCTCTGACACTGTCTCCTCCTTACTTGTGGTGTCATAGTGGGAGCAAGGAGGAGGAGAAGGTTCCCTGTCTTCTTCATTGCCTTCAATGGTGGTGACGTTACTGGTAACTCTGCTGTTTTTCACAGCTGTGTGTTGGGGGGTGTCATATAAAGAGCCAGTGTGGTCAGATGGAAGCCTCAAAATTTCCACTGAAGAGGACTCTGTCCCAAGAAGTTTCCCTAAGCATCGGTGGTTTCTTTCCAGGGAAATTGACCTCAACTTAGAGCTGACCCCCAACTGGAGGTATCACTCCATGCCCCTCTGATGTTCCTTCCTCTTAGCCTCTCCCACAGTTTTGCTAAAATAATTTAGAGCTCTTATGGATTTTATTGTTAGAGAATTTCATGATAGAACTATAGAAGGCATAAAAAATCATGAATATGAAAATAGGTGCTCGTGTGCTTAGGTTTAAATTAAATATCCTAAAAGATACCTAATTTATTGTGGATTCTTTTTTATTTTTATCTTTTGTATTTTTAGTTTGATCCATTTATCAAAGAGATTGCACCTTTTAAAATGCTTGTTGTATCTGTTAAATGAATGAAAACATCCTTATTTCTTAGGCAGTTGATGTCTTACTACAAAGAAAAGTGCAGCAAATCCAGATCCAAAGTATAAACTCATCATAATTAGTAACCACCGCTTGTTCTCTACTGAAAATGGCAAATCCTTCCCTGGGACCTCATCGTAGTGGTTCCCACAGACCACAGAGTTTGTAAACCTCCTGTGATGCTCTGTTCCTACATAACATAGAAGAAATAGTGGCACCACACCAGAGGTCCTCCTTTTTCACCTGGGAAAAAAATTACTTTTTAAAAATAGGTAATTTTAAGGCCATGCTCGGTGACTCACACCTGTCATCCAGCACTTTGAGAGGCAGAGGTGAGGAGATTGCCTGAGCTCAGGGGTCCAAGACCAGCCTGCACAACTTGGCAAGACCTCGTCTCTACAATAAATCAAGAAAATTTAACCAGGTGTGGTCATGCTCACCTGTGGTTCCGGCTACTTGGAAGGCTGAGGCAGAAGGATCACCTGAGCCCAGCAGGTTGAGGCTGCAGTGGCCGTGATTGTGCCCTTGCACTCTGGCCTGGGTAACACAGTGAGACTTTGACTCAAAATAAAATAAAATAAAAATAAGTAATTTTAAATCAGAAATAAAAATCCATCTATCTTTAAATGATGATTAGATCAGAGAGACAATCTGACCCAGTATTTCTGCTCTAAAGAACTAAGAGGTGTCCTGTAAAGGCAACGCTCAGTGGTCAAATGTGATGAGAGATCCCACACTCTCTAGAAGCCCCTCTTCAAGGGTCATTGTAGATATCAGAATATCAAAAACCAGTTTGAGGCTGCAGTGAGCTATGATCACATCACTACATTCCAGCTCTGGGCAAGAGGGTAAGACTACCCTCTCACTGAGAAATACTATAATAAATAACCCCAGCAGCCGGGCTCGGTGGCTCAGCCTGTAATCCCGCATCTTGGGAGGTTGAGGTGAGTGGATTGCCTGAACCTGCGGGTTTGAGACCTGCCTGGGCAACTTGGCCAGACCTCATCTCTACAATAAATCAAAAAATTAGCCAGGCGTGGTAGCGCGCGCCTGTAGTTCCGGCTACTTGGAAGGCTGAGGGGGAAGGATCTCCTGAGCCCAGCAGGTCGAGGCTGTGGTGGCCAGGAGCAGCCACTGCAATCCAGTCTGGGTGACAGAGTGAGACTCCAATTTAAAAAAATAATAAATAAATAAATAATAAATAAATAACCCTGGCTAACGTTCTTTTTTTTTTTTTTTTTAAGTCAGAGTCTCACTCTGTTGCCCAGGCTGGAGTGCAGTGACACACTCAAGCCACCTCAGCCTCGACCTGCTGGGCTCAGGAGATCCTTCCACCTCAGCCTTCCAAGTAGCTGGAACTACAGGCTCACACCACCATGCCCAGCTAGTTATTTTTTTCTTTTTAAATTTACTTATTATAGAGTTAAAGTTTCACCATGTTGCCCAGGCTGGTCTCGATCTCATGGGCTCATGCAATCCTCTGCCTCTGCCTCCCAAGTGCTGGGATTACAGGTTTGAGCCACAGTGCCCAACTTGGTTTAACATTCTTAAATCTAGATTTAGATTGCAAAATAATTTGAGCTCTGAATTCCTTGTCCCAACTTTTCACCCTGTGTGACATCTATCGATTCACTTTGGGACATGCTGGCTTTAGTGATGAGGCAGTGATGAATGCTGGAAAGAATATTAAGAACTGGCAGTTACAGGGCCAGATCCCCTTTGTGCTCTGGAGTTCCCTGGGCACAGAGTTTTGTCTCTCGGCATCACTGCTCTATCCTCTATAAAGCATGGGACACTCTAGTCATTGTAGCTCCAACCTTTGACAAGATAGGCATTAAAAAATGTCTTAGTGATTCAGCTGCTGAAAATTTATAGTAAAACACCATTAGCTGTCTCTGTGTGTATTTCAGTAAAGCTATGGACATTCTGTCTGACTGGGTTTTTTAAATGTATGAAACATTTGTCAAAAGGCAGAAGGAAGTTTTTTGGAAAAAGAAAAGCAGATTAATCGTAAATCATTTGACTCAGATATGATGAAATGTCAAGGAGGTGAGTTATTAGCAATTTGAGTTTTTGTATGTATACAAAATGTTTTATAAATTTTTTTCACATTCAAGTGCTCTTCATAAATATTACTAAACACAGATAATACCCAAGCTCTGAAAATCACACAAACCCGGATTAAGCAATTTTTGCTATGTAGTTCTATCTGGGTGTTACAAATCAATTAAAAAAAAAAAAAAGAAGAAAACAGCTGCATTTTGTTGTTAATGCTCCAAAGTTACTAGATGGAAGTAAACATTCAACATCAACTGAATATTAGAGCATTTGGAATCTTAATTATAAAACTGTAACATTCAATCTAACATTCTTCCACTCCAGTTAAAAATCTCAGATTTCCTCTCGGTGGGTCGCAGGTTGGGCGCCGAAGAGCCCTCGCCACCTGAGAGTGGCATCTGCCTTCCAGTCACCATGCCAACTCCCCCGCTACAAACCAGAGAGATTTCCCCTGATTTGCTGTCTTCCCTCCCGTGAGGGAAAACTCAGGCACTCCCGCCTCAGGCAGTGCACCATGTCTAATGACAATGGGTTCCTTCCCTTCACTTTTGTGTGAGAAAAGAATGCTTGAGATACAATCCTTTGTCTTTTGAAACATGATTTTTTTTTTCCGTTGCTTTCTCACTATTCTTACTGACGTCTTTGTGTGGTGCAGCGCCTGGGATCCCATTGCATTTACATGGCAACCAGGAAATCAGTCATCCAGTGTTGCCATGGTAACCGGAGGGGGAGGGAAGGAGAAGTCCCTTTGATCACTGTAGGCTGTGTCTCTTCCTGGAAGCCTTCAGAATTTTTTAGACAGAGATCATGGAAACAACAACAGCATCACTGGGCAGGCTGTGGACTGTGAGGATGAGAGTGAGCATGTGGCAAGCTTCATGATGAGGGTAGGGCATGGCCCTCACCTCTCAGCCCGCAGAGAGGGCTAACAGGATGCCCACGTGGCACCTGCAGCCTCTGTAGAGGGCAATCTGTAAGCAGGAGTGCCCACCTGAATTGCCAAATTCTGATGCTTCAAGTTTGCAGAGGAAAAGCAGGTAACCAATGTTGTGTAAGAGAAGGGCATCTGGGTTTGGATGGGGACACAGCACAGCTTTGCTCTTATGGTAAGAAGAACCCTGACTGCGGAAGTGGGCAGCAGGGTGATATCCCCAGAAAAGCGGAAGTGTCTGCTGAGTCTTGCTTCCTGTCACATCTGCTTCTGGAGCTGAAGGTAGTCATATTTCAAATTTAAAAAAAGAAAGTCATGTGAGGTTCACCAGAGAGATGATCCTTTACAGGCATGATCATTCGAATTCTCAGTGGCGCAGAAGCCCCGGACCCTCAGAATAGACTTAGCTCCTGAAATTACTCAGTCTGACCTTTGGAGAGTCAAAGTACCAAGAGCTGATCACACTTGCAACTAAAGTTGAGAATACATGACCTCATTTCTAAAAGTCTCCTAATGGCAATATTCTAACAGGCCAGGGGACTTTACTCTAGGAATGTAGTTCCTTGTTTGCGTATATAAAATGAGAAATAAACTCTCATCTTCCCTTTTTAACAGCAGAAGTTCCTTCTTTTCCTCTTCTGAAGTTGAGATAAGCAAATTCTTGATTTCCTCTCCTTCTCTCTCCAAATTGCCCGTGGATTCCCTCACCCTCATCTTCGGAAATAGCTCCACCATTCACCACCAACTTTGGAGTCTCCCTCACTTACTCTCCTCCCCTCATGTCCAACTTAGCAGCAACCCTCATTTCAAAATTATCCCAAATCCAATCTCTTCTCACCATCTTTGCATTTCCTCATCCTAGAGCAAGCCACCATCATCTTTCCAAATTCTAAAAAAGTCTCTAGGTTGTATTCCTAGTTTTCATTTTGGCTACTTACAGCCTGGTCTCACAGTACATATTAGATCACGTCATGCCCCTGTTCAGACCGTTTTCCATCCCATCCTGTGACTATACATTCCACTTAGAATACAACCATGACCCACAAAACCCTACCAGATGTGACCCTTGACTACCACCCCATCCTCAGCCCCTGTTTGTATGTTCTGCTCTACCCATGCCAATCTCCTGCATGCTATTCCTGAACATGCCAAGCTTTCTCATCTCAGGGAAGAAAATTTTGCCCTAGCTGAAATATTAGGAGGCCTCCTTCTCTCACTTCCATCAGGTCTTTGTCCAAATCTCCTCCCCTGTATGAGGACTTTTATATCAGCCTGGACCTTTTAGGAAACAGAAGGCACACCATTTTTAGGAGAATGATGGGGTGAGTTACAGAGGTGGGGGCTGGATCAGATGATGCCACCCCCAGGCTTGAAGGGATTAGGATTGTGGGATGCAGAGAGCTGGACACCGGTGGGGCTGCCCAGAGGAGCTGTGGTTATTGAGGAAGGAAATCAGAAATCAGAACCAGAGAAGAATGCTGAGGAATGAACACGTTGACCTCACTTCCCATCCACTAGCCAAGCACAGATGTAACTCAGAGGCCAAGGGAGTCAGGCAACGAAGCATTAGGTATGTTTATCTATTGTTGCATAACAAATTATCCCCAAAACATAGTGGCTTGAAACAATAAACACATATTTTCTCTTACAGTTTCCGTGGGTCAGGAAATTTGGGATCAGCTTATCTTGGTATTTCTAGCCTCCAGACTCACTTGAGATTACGGTCAAAATGCCAGTTATTTGAAGGCTTGTCTGGGGTGGTGGATCCATTTCCAAAGAGGCTCACCTACACGCCTGGCAAGCTGGGGCTGGTTGTGCCACTTGAGTGTCCTCATGACATGGCACCCAGCTTCCCCCAAAGTGAATGATTGAAAAGATCAAGGTGGGAGGTACAGTACCTGTTATGACCTAGCCTTAGGAATATTGTACAACCATAAAGAAGGACAAACATATGAACTTTGCATCAATTTGGATGGATTTAGAGTCTATCATACTCAGTGTCTATTACAGAACCAACAGAGTACACATATTCTCACTCATAAGCAGACTAAGCAGACCCTGATCATTTATCATAATACTATAAGAAAAGGATTGGCAGTAGCAGGATACCACCTGGCTGGCGTGGGGTGGGGCGGGGGGGGGGACGACACAACATCAATAAGGATACCTGATCTCAAACCAGCCAAAGTGGGGACCAAAGGTAGGCTCAAACTTTACCTGTACAATATTCACTTGTATACCTAATCCTGAATTGTATCCCACATCTTTAAAATAATATTAAAAAGGTAACACATTGTCACCTCAGCCACATTCTGTTAGCCACACAGATCAGTTCTGAGTCAATGTAGGAAAAGAGTACACAAGGATATGAATAGCAAAAGCCAAGAGTTATTGAAGACCGTATTGGCGATACCATGCGAACAGAGGGGAAAAAATGGGTGAGGGAAGGGCTGGAAATTGGAGAATAACCAGGCCTTTCCTTGACCATTCTACTTAAATATTATATGCATTCCTGCCACTTTGTTCCCTTTCACTCTATTTTCTTTTTCTTCACAAAATTGAATGCTACCTGACATATATTTATCTGTTAACCTCTTGGGTTTCCCCACTGTCATATAAACTCCATGAGATGAAACAATTGTTTCCTGCTGGCATCGTAAGCTTCCAGTAAATATTAGTATATTCAAATGTATAAATTATACTCAATTTTAGAAAATGCCTTTAAATGATCAGTTTCAGTTATGTCCCCCACCTCACCCTAAAAATGAGTAATTCTACTCATGAATTAGAATTTTGCTTCTGGGAGCTTTGCAAGCAACATAGTCACTTGGTCCTTTCTGCTGCTTTGGCTTCTGTTATTTTCATTTGGCTATTTCTTTGAGGTTTTATTTTTGTTTTTTGGGTTTTCCCTCTTAATTTTAGAATAACTTCATAGTTCTCTCCATTAGAATAAAAGTAAATTAAATTGCCTCTTGTCTGTGTGGCTTTCATTTGAGTTCTCTTTTCAGAGATCTTACTGAAAAACTAGCTCTCATGAGAAAAGTAAACCCTTATTTTCTAATCTTCTCCTTTGTTCTCCTCTTCTGTTTATTTCAAAGGCACCTATGAAAATTTCTCATCTTCTGTAGCACATATGGAGCTAAAAACAATTGCTGACCTATGGTTGCTGATAGTTAAAGGAAGAAAGCAGATCACAAGCAGAAACACATATCTTCTGGGCACTGGGGAAAATGGGGAGCCCACGTACACAATGCAAGCCCACTTTTGAAGCCCACATAAACAAGAAAAAGGCAGTTTCAGAAACATCTGCAGCCAAATCTGGAATGGGTAGAAGGATGATTTTTCTCCTCCATCAGCCCTAGACACTGCATTATAAATCAATACCCTTCCAGATACCAGGAGGGGGAAACTAGTCTCTTAAGTTGTGAAGCTGATTCCCTCAGAGGAGGAGAAACTATCTGGTTGTCAAAAGATATAACTTGATGCCACATGATGCCACATGTGCATACATTCCACAAAATCTACACAGCCGTCTTCATTGTAAACCCTTTGGATAATGACATTACTTCTAGTTTCACCATCTATCCCAGAGCCAGCAGCTTTTGATTCTTGTATTGAGTCAGTACTAAACCTCACCTTTACTTATAATTAGGAACAGTGAGATTCCATCATTCTTGTGAAGTACATTCAGTCATTTCACAAAGATTTAGTGAAATTTAGCACCATCAAGCCCCTGACTAGTCAAGATAAGTGCACACAGTTATCTTTCTAGACAGTTAAGGGTAGAGAAGTGGGGGGGGGGGGGTTGTTTTGTTTTGTTTTTGACAGGGTCTCACTCTGTTGCCCAGGCTGGAGTGCAGTACAGTGAGCATAGCTCACTGTAGCCTCTACCTCCTGGGTTCAAGTAATCCTCCCACCTCTGCATGCCATGTAGCTGAGACAACAGATGTGTGCCACCATGCCCAGCTAATTTTTGTTGTAGTTCTCTTCCTTTGACCATGAGCAACCATAGGTCAGCAATCTTTTTAGCTCCATCTGTGCCACAGAAGACAAAAATTTTCACCGTGTTGTTCAGTCTAGTCTTAAACTCCTGGACTCGAGCAATCCTCCCACCTCAGCCTCCCAAAGTACTGGGGTTATAGGCATGAACCACCAAGCCTGACTGAAAGGTGTTTTTATTTTCCCATCTGATGATTGTCATAGATGGTGGATCTTTGAATTGTTTTCTTAGACTATTATTCCAGAACAAAATGTGATTCTGTCTCGCTAATAAATAGATTAAGCAATTCTAGCCATTCTGAACACATTAACTTCTTCCTTAAATTCGTATTTTTCTCTAGTGGTGTTTTCTTAGCTGTGGGCATGAGCAACTTTTTTCCCCTCTTGACTATATTATTTGTGGTTATTGCTGCTATCACCTTCAGATTTAAAACCATTGATGTATGTAATCCTCAAATAAGGGTGCAGGTAATGTTGTTTTTTCACTCTTATATCAGCTTTATGCCAAGTGTGTTTATGGGATTTTGGTGGAGTTTAGTTTAGTTTTTATGCTGTCAGATTTTAGTTAATACAAATCTACTTTCTAGGTGCAATTAGGCAGGCGAGGAATGTACCTAAATATTGTAATAATCAACAAATGACTTGGCTATGGTCTGAGTAAATTTCAGTATTTTGAACTAGGAGGTAATAAATGACCATAACTAGTCTTGAACATGTAAACCACTCTTTTCATTTGAAAACACTCCATAAATAAGAGTGTATAATTAACAAACTTGCTATACTAACAAGATGCCATAGGACTTTTTAACTGTTTTTAAAGTTACAAAGAAACCTACAGATATTTGACTTACATTCCTCCTCCTAAAATAAATCTCTGTATCTTACTTGTCATGCTTTTCCCTTTATTCATATATATGCAACGAATATTTATTGCACACCTACTACGTCCTGTTCACTGAGCACAGTGTGAGGTACTAGAAATGCAGCACTGAGTAAGCTATAACTTGTGTATTCTAGGATTCAGTGGAAGATAGAGAGAGGTAAACATACAGTGACAATACAACGTGATAGGAACATTAAACAAGATAAACACATGGTGATTTGTGGAGGACGGTATCCCTAAATCAGCCATTTTCTTTTAGAACACTACACAAGTAAAAATACTAATTCACTAAGGAAACTTATTTATAGATTACTTTTGCAGGTCAATAATTTGTGACTTCCAAATTTACTATATACTACACAATTCTCTGATGAAATTTCCCTGTGAAATCACACAAGTAATACTTAAGGAATGTTGAATAACTTTTTACCAAAGTAACGGAAATCATTTTAGCACCATTTCACAGGAAGTTATACAACATGTTTGGCATTACTAAAAGTGTACTTTCAAAGTTCACAGATTTGCAAGAAGAGCAATCACTCTCCTTTATAAGAGCTTTCTACATATAGTGGGGCTTCATTTTCACCCAAGTAAAGAACAGGTTTTTCCTACTGGCTTAATACTATTACTTGCTTAGTAACTTTGAGGTCTTTCTTTTTTCAAAATTAACATCACATTTTCCTTCTTGCCACATCCTCTTTTCATCTTTTTGATTTCTGAGGACATTTTTGGTACTATTTTAAGTAGCCGTGGTGGTGGTTTGCTCATTCTTTTAGAATTTTAGCTGATTTGATAAAATGTATGTTCTTGTGTTTTCAAAATGATCAGTAGGTCCTCATAACTTTCTTAAACAGAGCTTCAGGTAAGTTAACAAATGTACTGAGTACATGCAACATGCCAAGCACCGTTGCAAGGTACTGAATACGCAGAGATGTGAGACCTAGCCCTTGCCCTCGGGGAGTGGTCAGTCTGTTTATTAGACTCTAGTGGCCTCTGATAGAAGAGACACATTCACCAGCCAATGCTTAACATCACACTTCCCTCCTTAACTTTTTTTTTTTTTTTTTTTGAGTTGGAGTCTTACTCCATCACCCAGGCTGAAGTACAGTGGCATGCTCACAGCCACCCCAGCATCGACCTGCTGGGCTCCAGCGATCCTTCCGCCTCAGCCTTTCAAGTAGCCAGAACTACAGATGCGTGCTACCACACCTGGCTAATTTCTGATTTATTGTAGAGACAAGGTTTCGCCAAGTTGCCCAGGCTGGTCTCAAACCCGTGGGCTCAGGCAATCCACTTGCCTTGGCCTCCCAAAGTGCTGGGATTACAGGCTGAGCCGTCACACCTGGCCTACCCTCCTTAGCTTCTGTGATTCTGTTTCTGACATCCTTTCAAGAAAATTCAAAATAAGAACCTTTAAAACTTACAGAATAGAGCTAGGGGAACTAAGGAACGTCATACGTGAATTTATGAAAACTCTTTACAGTAGGGAAATCGACAAAGACACAAAGAAAAAAATGCCTTCAAACATCTCCTTTAATTTCCTAGTCTCTTTTGCCAACCTATTTACTGTCAAAATAGATCATGCTGTCTGGTCTACATTTTTAGCATAGAAAAATTAAGTCTTGCTTTTCTGCCTTGCCCGTAAATGATCGGAGTTATTATAATGTAGATTTTCTTCTAAGACACGTCAAAAAGATTTACATGTGTGCTATTCATATCACTGATTTGTGTCCTTTAATTCTGACATTTCTTTTTAAAGGACCTTTTCCAAGGCATCATTAGCGCACAATGTCCTCTAACCTCTGTCATACTTTGTTGTTGACTCCTTCTTCTTGATCTTCTTGTTCATTTCCTGTTGTCCCTGTATTTCTATATTGATCTTCAGGGACTTTTTAGAGGGGACACATTTAATTTCACAAATTATTGTTTTCTGCTTTTATGATAATAATGCATTTGGTTTAAACTCTTTCATCCGATCCCAGCTAACAGTTCAGCTCCAATTTCTGATGGTGGAGGAAGAGTTTGGATCCTGTTTTGCTTGTGAGAAGACCAGAGCTTCAGACACACAGTAGGTGGCCCCTGCTTGTAGGGAGAATGCAACCCATGTTCCTAGTAGCTTGGTCAAATTCCCTCTGAGCGCAGACTTCCAGCTCTGGTTCTGCCTCCCTCCCTGTCTCCTGCTTTCTCCCTTTCTATATACCTCCACACCCAGGGTCCTCTTCAGCAAGACCTCATGCTGTAAGATTCACCCTCCTCCAACCCTTCCCCACAACTTCCCTCTACCCTCAGCCTCCTTACGCATCCCTTTCCTCTCCCCAGTGACACACCTATTTTTCTCTCAAAGGGTTAGGAAAACAAGCATCTTGAACTTGTTCATCTCTGATAACTTTCCAAGGGTTGTATGTATGCAACATATACATACATGTGTGACATTTCAGGCAATATTGGAGAATAATGTGGGGGACTTCACACTATTGGCCTTGCCCAAAGGAAAGAAAGGAGAATTCATGGTTCCAACAGTTTTCTTTCGGAAGGAAGAGTTGGCTATCACTCTTCATAACCCTTATCCTGCTAGCTTTTTTGCTGGGCCATGCAACAGAGGCTACATTTTTCATTAGTGCAGGTCAGCCACTCATTCTCCAGAAAGATTAGTTCTGCCCACCCCACCCCTGACTCTCTTTAAGCCAAATATGATTCAGTCTTCTTGGCTCCTAACAGCTGAGGGGAGGCTCAGATGTTTGGGGTTGGGGGGTGGGGGAGTAGGAAATGATCCTATGACACACAGATCAGATCATGATTCAGCCTTTTTGAAGAACTCTTTAAAAAGACTTCTTTGCCCTTTAGCTGATCCAAGAAATGCCTGCAATTCTAGTTTTCCTGTGATAAAATAACAGCCGTCATTCATTTATTTATTCTTGACTAAGATTCAGTCAAACAATTAAGCAAGCCATTAAATGTATCATCAATGTATATGAGTGAACAAGACTTACGACTATATGAGTTCACCTTGTTCCTACTTCAATCTTCCTTCTTCTCTGCAGCCCACACATATACTTAAGAGGTGACATTGCTGGCATAGTTGACCCTTTCTCCCTGATACAGTAGGATGAGAAAGGAAAGAGAGAGACCAAACTGAGACGTGGAAGGGAAAGTAGAAAGGACTCGGCAAGTCAATCAAAATAGTAAAGAACTGGCTGGACATGGTGGGGGAGGAGACAGAAAGAGGTGGACAGAATTTTAAAGAGATAAGAGCAAGAGAGTTTGGGGATATGGCATGTGAGACGCTCTGAGACAGCTGTAAGGTGGCAAAGGTTGGAGAGTGCGGAAGGGGATGTGGGAAGTGTCTCGAGCTTATACAGTGAGCTCTCTAAAGTCCCTACAGAGATGCAAGTAAGGAATAGCTTTCTTTTCTATTTTCCATTTCTTTGTAACATTTGTTTTTAAAGTTTTTGTTGCCAGACTGTGCTTCTTTATAAACAGTCCAGTACAGAAATGGAACCAGAAGTTGTCCCAGAATTTTGTAGGGTTGCCCAGATTACAAGTATTCAGAATTAGGTGTGTAAGTGCTATTCTTTTTTGTAGACAATTTGCCAAAAATAGAGGGATTATTGTTTCTTATCCCATGACCAACTTTTCATTTTATCTTTTTTCTTTCCTCTCCAGGCACCAAAACAAAAGGAATTTATGCCAACACAAACATAAAACATCTGTTAACTACCTGCTATGTGCCAAACAAAGATGACTAGAACATGGCCCTAAGGGGCCCTAATACCAATGAGGGAGATGAACAACTAACAAATCATTAAAACAAGGCAATTGGTATTGAGATGGAGTTGGGGGCAAGGCACCATTCCTGCTCACAGGGGAGGAAACACCTGCTTAGCTAACACTAAGGCCTCTGAGAAAGGCTGAGTCTTAAAGCATAAGCAGAGGTTTACTAGCAGATGACATGAAGGAAAGGATAGGGTATTTCTGGCAACAGGAACAGCTTGTGTCAAGATGCAGGACAGAAAAGAGCACAGCCCCATCAGGGGCCTGCTGTAAAGGTGGAAGAAGGTTGCAACAGACAGTAAGGTCACAGTGTAGACAGGGGACATTGCAGAAGACTTTGTATGCCACACAAAAGCATACAAACTAAAACTTGTGTCTTGTAAGCAACAGGGAAGGGGGAATCATAATAAGGCAGTGATAACAATCAAGTCTTCGTTTTAGAAATGTTCTTCAGGCAGAGATGGCTCAGAAGAGAGACTGGAGGCAAGAGGACAAAGTAGGCAGTATTGTAGTTATACAGGGAAAACCAAAGAATTTATGAAATAAGACAGTGGCAAGGGAAAAAGAGAAGGCAAAGACATAGTTTGGTGTTGGGGATGAAAAGGATGAGGAACTTTAAATCAGACTGGGATAACAAAGAGAAGAAGTTAGGGGATTCTTCTTATATTCGTGCTGCAGACAACTGGATTGTACTCCTCACTAAATGAAACAGATATTGGAAGATGAACAGGCTTTGCATGAAGGTAATGCATATAATTTGGAGAATATGAAATGCAAGAAATCCAAGAAACATTCAGTTAGAACGTTCAGTAATGCAGAAGAGACATTAGGTCAAAATTATGACCTCTTTGTTACCCAACCTTCTCTACCAGTACCAGGTAAGAAACACAACAAGGTATTAATGCCTACAAATGGGGCAATTGATGAAAGAATATTTTACAGACTTTTGTTTTATGTGCTAATAAAATGTGTGTAGGATAGGCTCATGGTTAGTAATTGATGCATGAACTGTTTATGGTGAGATGTCGTTTCTCCTAAGAAATGAACATTTAGTATGCAGACTTAGTATGAGTATTTACAATGCTTTTGTTAAGAGCTCAAAACTGGATTAATCTCTCCAGGTCAGTCTACACCCCACACCTTACTCTCCTCTCCTTAAAAAGAGGCTGTTAGGACCAGTTGAAAGCAGTGAGGTATTCACAGGAAGACAAAGATCTTAAAATTTAGTTTTTAGTTTTGAAGAGAGTTTTGTTGGCACCTCTCAACAATGGCCAGATTAACCTACTGTGACTTTTACAAGAGCCAGAGATGGAAGAACTGATTAGAAGGCAGTAGGCCAAATTCCTAGTGATTTTATTGTTCGGAAGAGGTTTTTCTATATAGGCTTAATTATAAGTACTAACCACTCTCTGATGGGTGAGAAAGAGAGAGATAATTAAAAAAAAAAAATACAGTATTTGAATCCAGAGTTAGTGCCTGAGTCCTCTGGTCTAAAATTAACCAAAGACTTGTTTCCATAATCTTTACAATTATTAATAATGTGCTTCTCATTTTTCTTAGAATTGGCATCATGTATATTTAAATTTACATTTAAAAGTTCCTGGTAACATTTGGCCCCAGGGTTCCTGAGTTAGAGGTCATCTAAATCAGGTTGGATATAGGCCCAATCCTTTCCCAATACTACTATTCTAGTTGCTGGTGGTTCAAAGGTAGTTCCAAATTTTTTCGTCTCAAAAATAATCCATTTTGTAATTTTCAGGTGTTAGTGAGATGACATCAGACTCCTTTTTGATGAAAGATTTCCAGGAAAAAATAAGCACATTCTTTTCATGGAACATCAAGTCAAAACAAAGAGTATCGTGGGACTGTCTCAGAGCATTTCATAGAAATTAAATTCTGAACCTTCCAGGTGAATGTGCTGTGGTCCCGTAGGTATGTTAGGAAAGTTCACCTGGGGAGTTCTTCTGCATCAGCCCTAGATTTCTAGCATTTCCTGTTAGTTTATTTGCTGGAGGATTAAGGCAAGACTGGATTAAAAAGGAGGAGTTGGGGAATTAACTCTGCTGCCTGGGAAGATTAGCTCTTCAGGCACTGATTTCCGAGGAGAGGTTTTTTTTAACTCCACAGTGTTGCCTGGACACAAGAGCAAGGCTTCCCCTGCCCCCATCTCATGTTTAATCTGCAGTTTCCTCAAAATACCTCATGTTAGTACTCACACGTTGAATAAACTGTTATTAAGAGCACCAGTGCTTAGTTGTGAATATACTCATAGTGAGGAAACAGAAACCCAAGTACTGGTCCTAGTTTAGCTGCTGACTGCCCAAGTTACTTGCTGTCCGTGAGCTCCAGTGTCCTCCAAAAAGAATAAGAGCTAATATGTGTTGAATACGCCCTAAGTTCCCAGAACTGTTGCTAGCATTTTGTGCCCTGTCTCATTTAATCTTCAGATTTCTACTGCAGAGTATGACTATAATCATCTCCATTTTGCAGTGAGGAAACCGAGGCACATGAAAGGTAAATAATTTGCAGTCAGTAATAGCAGCTTGGATTCAAATTCTGATGGACAGACTGCCTGCAGGCTCCACCTTTATCTGTGATACCACACCACTTTCTAGGAGGAAGAGAAGGGAATAGAGGATAGTGAGTGTACTTTCAGTTCCACCAGGATGTGGGGGAGGGGGGAAGCAAAGGGGGGGCTTCCATTTCTGGGCTGGGGATATACGGCATTCAGCACCAGCATTCCTTGCCATCAAGGAGAGTCTTTTGGGAATATGGCTTCACTATCAGGCCTCTAGGCAGCATTGCAGGACTTGGTTTAGTTCCTGCGCCCCACAAGAATACTTATCAGGGCCATTCTTTTCGGAGCATATGGATTAAGTAAGATCTCAGGGGTAGTAGGATCTTGGTGCAGCATCTGGAACGTTGACCACAGGGAAAAATGCTGCAGCACCAAGCTGCACGCTCCCAGCTAGCTGATGGGACTGGGAACCCTAGCAAATCAGGGGGAACAGTGGAGGCTGGCGCTGGATCTCAGGGGCCAGGGGCTGTTGACCCGCCCGCCCCCCAAATCAAAACAAAACCAGCCGCAGCAACAACAGCAGCAAGAACAACAACAACAAGCCGAATGCAGGCTAAGGAAGCGGGCAATGGGCCAGGAAGGGGGCTGACCCAGGCAGGTCTTGGAAGCTGTTGTGGAGGTGAGGGTGGGGAAAGGAGAAAGGGAAGGAGAGGAGAGACCCCACCAGAGCAACTTGAACAAAGGGGGAGAGGGTATTAGAGTCCAATGACGGGCAGAAGCCCAGGAGCAGACAAAGTCACAGCCAGCCCTGAAATGGAAATGAGAGGGAAAAGCAGCAAGCAGCTAACAGCTACCCAGGAGAGGAGGAAGTGCGAGATGCGCTGCTTCCTGTAGAAAGAGCGTGGACTGAAGACAAAGCTGGGTGGGGACTAGTCCCTGGGCTGCAGCCGCTGCTGGTACACACACACGACGCGGCCGCCGACTCCGTGGGCAACTCCTACTACGGCTGGGCTGGGCTGGGCTGGGCTGCGCCCGAGCTCGCCTGCACAGACCCGCTCCGGAGAGGGAGAAAGAAACCACACTCCGCCGACCCAGCCTCGGGAGCCAAGGTAAAGCAAGCATTTCTCACGTTATTCCTTTTTGATTAAGAAAAATGACCATTGTCTGTGGTGTTAAGGGCCGGCTTCTAAGGCAAGATAGGGACAGTGCTTTAGGATTGGGGGGAGATGATGAGGATGGGTTCTTTTGGAAGGGTTTTTAAGACTGACCACATTTATGACACATTTGCTTACACACACACACACACACACACACACACACACACACACACACACACACACGTCAGCGCTTAGCTTTGGCGACCAGGCAGGACAGCAGGCTAAATGCAAGGAGCTGTTTGCATAGTTCTCTTGGAAGAAAAAACCAGGGCTGAATCGAAATCCGTTTGGGCTGCGAAGCTGTAGTTTGATCATGAAGCGATGCCTTATTTTAGGGGTGTAAGTGGTGTAAAATGTTAATTGCATTCTCTTTCTTACACCTGGCACAGGGGTGGCTTCTGTTTTGCACCATAATAGTTGTGATTTGGCTTTTGGGGGGGGATTAAATCCTTTTGTACTCAGATTTTGCCAACAAAGGCTCAAATTGCGTATGTGAGGACAGTATTTACCATTCAAAAACTGTCTTCCTCCCTCAGCTCCCTGCAGCTGCATTCAGGATAACCTCAGAAACAGCTACCATTTGCCAGCAGTCTTATCCTAAAGTTGCATCCCTGTTCAGAGGAGTGTGCCGGGTTTAAGGATGGTAACTTGTCCAGAAACAGACACTGGTGTACATATGGATTTTATGTTTATATGGATTTTATTCAACTCTAGGTCAAGGTAGGTGTTAACCTCAGTGAGGGACAGAATATAAAAGCGCCGCTGGGGTTGTTTCTTTACCTGTGTAGACTGTACTAGTAAAATCAGAATGCAATTTTTATTTTTTTATTTTCTTGAGCAATGCATGCTCTTAATGAGAGCCTGGGACCATGACATGTTCATATTTGTGAATGTTGTGTAAAAGTACAATAAACAGGTCTAACGGATCAGAACTGAGATTGTGCGATTTCTTTGACAAGATATGTGAGAGAGTTTAATATCCTAGTGCAGCATGATTTAAAGAATCGTCTTTGTATCTTCAACAGAAAGCACAGTCAAGCAATAAAGTCATGGATAATAGATTTTTTCTTGAGTTTTTTAAATAATGAAAGAAGATAATTTTTCAAAAGAAAGAAAAAAACTGCTTATAATGGAGTAAAAAGAAATGTCATCTTTTGACACTGATAAATTCTTAAAATACAGGTTCTTAAACACCAAATATGCCAGTTGAGAATATATGTGTATGCCTCCTTGTTTATCACTATTCTCCATTATAAAGAGCTATTGGGCTTTTTTTTAAAATGCTGTCTTTATGAAATTGATTTGGCTTCTCAAAATTTGTAGAGTAGTAGCACATTTTCAGAAATAGGAAGCTTTTATAGGTACTAAAGAAAAAAATGTCTATTTCTCTGACGTTACTTTCTCGTTAAAGTAAGCCTGCAACCTGTCTAAGAGACAAAGTATTACTGGTATCCAAACCATGGAGCTGCTTTGAAAGATTTATTGAATTTAAGCAAAGTTGCAGGCAAAACAAGTCATGCCACAGATCCCACAGTTCCATTTTCTATTTGGGTTCTAAAGTAAAATATGTAAAGATAATCTTCCCAGAGAGGAGACCTAGGGTAGATCTTAGATCCAGAATGCCCCAATGGAGTTCTATGATCAAACGCACATCATTCAACAAAGTAAAAAGTTGGGAATCTGGGCTTCATGAATGAGGACAGGGTTACCCTTTGATATGTACTCATCTGCAGGTTGAATTCACTAGATAATGCCAGCCAACACCCTGCTTTGTTTGGGGTTGCATAGGCAATCTGCATCACCCTTCTATGTGTGTTTCACACAAGAGTAAGGAAAGGAAACCTTGCCCAATAGGTAGAGTCAAGAGGGCCCCACGCTCTCTTTCTTCAGACAACTAAGAGGTGCCTGTTTTCTGCACAGCACAACACATTTCCTTAGCTGTTAAATTCTAGCTTGAAGCAGAACATTAGTGAGTAACAGCAGATTAGTAACTAGGATGGTAGAATGTTTAGGAAAAAGATAAATATGTTCTCCTCTGCTGTAAAATGAGACAATTTCCACTTCTTCTGGCCATATGGAATACTGAAAGGCAGCATGCTTTTGCTCAGAGTATTCAGTGGCTTTTGAGGGAGTCGACCAACACTGAAATTTTAATTGTATTTTTTTTTTCCTGCCATATGGCCAATGGCTGGATAGAAACATGACTCCTTTATTTCGTGGTCAGCCCTGGGCCTCATATGGTGGGCTTGTAGTGAATGTATTTGGTTGACTGGCTTTTTTTGCCTGCTTCAGAAGGCAGGCTCACTTTTAAGTCTAAAAGCTGTGTAGTCAAAGGAGAAAACCTGTTCAAAAAGACTTCTGCGGGTAAAAGAAAGGAACACCATGAATGAAAAGAACATAGGCTTCCAAATCGGGCACATTGGCCGTTGAATCCCACCACTGGTCCTTACTACTTTAACTTAGGAAACTTAGTTTCTTCATTGTAAAGAAGGGTTCATAGTAGTTAATCAAGGCTTTTGTTTTGTGTTGCTTTTGCCTTTGGATAAGTGAGTGCCTGGTATAGGGAAGGTATTCAAATGTCATTTTTTCTTCGTTGGTGGCATAAGGAGAGAAGTTAGTATCTTCTTGACCTCTGCCACTGCCTCAAAGGTTTGAGAAGTTTTTAAAAAAATTTTTTTATTGTGACAAAATATACACAACATAAAATTTCCCATTTTAACCATTTTAAAGCTTATCATTCTGTGGTATTAACTGTATTCATATTACTGTGCTATTCACCACCACCCACTCTCAGAACCCTTTTTATCTTCAAAACAAACTCTATACTATAAACAATCACTCCCCATTCCCCCTACTCCCAGCCCCTGGCAACCACCATTCTACTTTCTATCTCTATGAGTTTGACTGGGTACCTCCTATATGTGGAATCATGCAATATTTGTCCTTCTGTGACTGGCTTAATTTGCTTAGCATAATGTTTTAAAGATTCATCCATGTTATAGCATGTGTTAGAGTTTCTTTCCTTTTTAAGGCTGAATAATATTCCATTGTATTTCTATACAACACTTTATTTTTTATCTGCGTATTTTTCCTTTGATGAACACTTGAGCCACTTTTTGGATGTGCTGCAATGAACATGGGCATACAAATATTATTAGAGTCCTTGCTTTTACTTCTTGTGGGTACTCAGAATTGGAATTGCTGGAACATAGTAACTACATGTTTAATATTTTGAGGAACTGCCAGCTACTGTTTTCCATAGCAGCTGCACCATTTTACATCCCCTCCAGCGGTGAACAAGGATGTCAGTTTCTCCACATCCTCACCAACACTTGTTTTCTGGTTTTTGTTTGTTTTTGTTACTAGCTGCCTTGATGGGTATGAAATGGTATCTCCTTATGGTTTTGATTTGCATTTTCCTAATGATTAGTGGTGTTGAGCATCCTTTCTTGTGCCTATTAGCCATTTGTATATCTTTGGAGAAGTGTTTATTCAAGTTCTTTGCCACTTCTGCCCCGCCCCCCAAGGTGTACTGTATTGAGAATTTATACTGATTTTTATTTTATTTATTTTATTTTATTTTATTTTATTTTTTGAGTTGGAGTCTCACTCTGTCGCCCAGACTGGAGTGCAGTGGCCACTCCCGGCCACCGCAGCCTCGACCTGCTGGGCTCCAGCGATCCTTCCGCCTCAGCCTTCCAAGTAGCTGGAACTACAGGCACGTGCTACCACGCCCGGCTAATTTTTGATTTGTTATGGAGATGCGGTCTCACCAAGTTGCCCAGGCGGGTCT